>CBVK0100852896.1:0-10493 GCA_900067695.1 Picea abies
AAATACTTCAACAACTATAGCAAATTTGGCCTGCATATATACAACACATATATATTCCAAGTTTAGTTCAAATAACAACTAATGTTACTGTTATATACACAGCTAATCCATCTAGTTTCAAATAAAAACCAATGTTAATTGTCATATACACAGTTAATATGTCTAGTAGATATATTAAGTGACTGAACATCACAGTCATTTTTCATATCATTTTTCGATAACAAATGTTAGTCGACCCTCAAAAGAATATTTGTCTACACCACCACCATATAAGTTGGCCATATTTATCTTAAGCCAATAAATCCCTGTCTTTCCTAATGGTCGACCCTCAACAAATTCTAGAAGTCCTCGACACATGTCTGAACCTAGATGATTTAAATATAGATGCATTGGGTAAGCATGCCCTCGAAAATCCAAGTTATGTGGATAGTAAAAACATTCTTCGTCCTTCATTTTCCTTGCAACTTGATCTAGGCAAAGAACAATAACTTGAAATCACATACTAGCATCAAATAATTTATGTAGAAATCTAATAAGCTAGATGTAAGAGTAATTTGGAGTATCTTACAGTAAGTTTTAATTCTACATCACAACGCTGAGAGTGCCTCTCACTATTTGTCTCCTTTGCCTTCTTTAAACACCATTTCCAACGTTTAATCTATGTTTCATCTTCTGTATCCGGTTTCTCAGGAATGGGCACCTTCCAAGCCATTTACACTTCATCAACAAACCATGCTTGATGATGCACAAACAGTACAAATCTCTACATTTGCTACACTTTTGTCTCAAGTATCTAAAATCATTGATACTATATTATATAGAACATCACAATCCATTTAAAATCATGGCAAATACTGAAAAAAGAAAATCAACTTACATCCTCCTCATCAATCAAGTCTGCAAGGCGACCTCCTCCTGCCAAAAGCCTATCTACCACATCAAGAATTATTTCATTAATTCTCCATTTTGTTGAGCCAAGTGTATCCAATGCCTGCAAAGGGAAAAATAAGAACTCTTAAATATCTAGTCAAATCAGAATCACTTGATATACATAAAAAAGAGAACAACAAAAAGTTGAGCTCAATAAGGTGATAGAAACCTTAGCTAATCAAGATTTAGTATGTTGTTTGAAACAGGTTCAAATTAAATCCAAAATGGAAATGACCATCTAACACACATTAAAGTGCCTCTACAAACCAATGGGCCAACCACACTCCACCTTGCATTCAAGCTATGTCTATAAGAATTGAGGTTAGGTTCCTATTTACAACATTAAATGAATTATTTGTTGATAACTCACAAAAATGTATACCATTGAGCTAGTGGTCCTTTTACAATTATATACAACTTTTAATGATAGTTAAATTTGATTCTTGACACACTTCTGAAACATCGGTAAAATTACAATACAATCTTTGATAATTGAATACCATTTCAGTAAATTCCATATGGATCACCTAGCTTTCCTTACTAATGTCACCAAGCAAACAAATTGGTCAAGGCTTAGCAAATTCCCAAGAAGAAATTTGATAATGAAGCCATGACAACCTAGTAAAAAAGCTCATGCCTTGATCACAAACTCTAATATAATTACAATACATATAAACACATTAGGCACATTCAAACTCAAAACACTCCATGTTTGTTCTGGATACCATAGTCGAATCCATTTTTTCTTTACTCTATGATATGGGAATAACTGCTTAGATAATTTACAAGAACTCTCATAGGGAAAACCATACTACCTTAAACGTATGATGTAATGACACTTACACAAACTGTGGTTTTAATCCTTTAATATGAAATGAGAAAGGTTCTAATGACATTTATCTTTGGCCAATAAAGTTTAAATACCCTTAAATGTTTGATTGGTTAGTCATTAAAGATCATCTCACGAACTTATTTTATATGAATATAAGCTAAAAGCAAAGCAAACAATATCCTCCACAAGATGTCTGGGATGATGTTATCATTTTCCCTATACAAACCACACATGCAATTGATTTCTAGGATAGATTATTAAAGGACGTATTCCAAGTTGGATAGAAAATTACCTAAAGATCAATCCATCTTGAAGAAACATGATCAACATATAGAAGAATGATATCATAAAAGGAATATTAAGAATCAATCAGCCTTATTTTTGTATTAATAAACATATTCAACGCATTTGTTCATGTTCTCATATAGTCAACTAGATTATAGCCTTATTCCTGTCATGTAAAAAAAATTGAAGCAACAAATGTTGAATTGAAGCAAACTACCAATAGTTGTATACCAGCTAAATTCTTTATTTTCCCAAATACCATTCCAAAAGATGGATCAAGGGACTTGCAGTGATTATTGCTATAATACTTTAGCAATTGTCTTACAGCAAGTACATGATCACCAATGTGTAAACATTTCTACAGGGACTTCCTCTAACTCTAGTGGACGAAGAATTCACCAATCTGTACCTAAATTCCTTGAATGGAAGAGGTTGTCAACATATTGTATAACAGGGGCTGATGTCTCTACGTAGTTTTTCATGTGCGCTCTAGCAGATGCCTCTGAATCAAGAAATGAATTGGAGTCAAGCTAATTATAGAAACCAAAAAAACTGATTCACTCTGCTAGGAAATTAAAATAAACAACTTGAAAGAGATCTTTCTAATTTGACTAATTTTGAGATAAAAGGAAGAGAATTAGATAAACCTATAAGTTACTGTCCAAACTTCAAAACTTTCATTAAGGAAAGATTGTAAAATGTAGCATCATTTTTAGAGAAGATATGTCTAACTTAACTAACTTTGAGATACAAGGAAGAAAATTAGATAAACCTATAAGTTCATGTCCAAACTTTGAAACTTTCATTAACAAAGGGGAGATTGTAAAATGTAGAATTGTTTTCAACGAAGATATCACACAACAGAGTTTCCAGGTTTGATATGATGAGTAAGAAGTTGGTTAATAAAAGAAATATCTTAATTCATTTGGCAGACCTACAAAAACTCCCAAACTGTTACTTCAAGTAGCTCGTTCTCAAGTGTAAAGGACCCCCTTGCAGAAACTCCCCCCAAGTTCTTGTGGAGACAAAGCAAGACAATATTAACTATAGCCAGACATGGAAGTGGGGTCTTGATGGCCACTCCTGCCTGTTTGAGGCCCTCTTGGAAAATGAGTTTTTCTTTGACTGTAAGGAGATCCTTCCTTGTTAAACCCTGATCCTCCCCTACATTTGGGTGAATTGGATTTAGATTTTTCAACAAACGAAGAGGTTATCTTTATTGCAGAACGCCTCAAAAAGAAGGCTATCAATCTCCACTTTTTAAGCTGGATGTATTTTGAAAAGGAGCTCTACAAGTGGTATGATGATAATTGGGGTCCTAAGGGTTTGAGAAAGGGCTACATTTGTGTAGTGCTAGACAAGGAAGAGGCAGCACGAGCAATGTTTTTGAACAGTGTTTGGATGATCATTAATGCTTTAACATATGTGCAGCTCTGGTACAAATCCTTTAATCCAGAATTTGCCTCACATCACAAATATCCTCTTTGGTTGAAATTTACTCACATTCATGAACACTTTCAAGCACAAATTGACAAGATCGTGAAACCTTTCGGCCAAATGCTTGTGGGGGACAAGCATGGTTCATGAACTTTATGCCCTAATGCTCATGTCTATGTGAAGCGGGATATTTCAAGGCAGTGTCATTTAGAGATTTGCCTGCCTTATAATGGATTTTTGCATATTCAAAAGGTCTTTTATCTTAATCTTCCTAATTGTTGCTTTGTATTTTTATCTCCTGCTCAATTTATTAAAGAATTTCCCTTGCATAAACAAGGAACTTTTTCCCCTCTTCAAAACCCTGCTGAAAAATAGAAAACCCTGAAACTTCCTCAAAACAAGTTGAGACTCTCAAGGCTAGTAGGTCAAAACAAGAAAAAACACGCTAAACAAGTTCTAGAACAAAGTGCAAGTCTTGAAAAGTTGGATCCCTGGTTATTTCAAAGGTTTGGTCTTTCTGGAGAAAGCAGGATCAAAATGCTTTGAGAAAGGTCAAGAATACAATGTTTGATGATGGCTAATGGAAGAGGGTAGATCTGATCATTAAGATCATGAACCCTCTGATTTCTTTGTTGTAGTTTGCATAAACAGACCAACCCATCTTGCCAGAGATGTTTATGAGGGGCAGGACTCCACGATGGAGTCCATGAAGACCATTATTTTAGAGAATGAGTGTCCTCAGTATAGTACATCAACAGAGAACTTGCTCAACAACATACAGAATAATCATGTCATCAGGTGGGAGAAGAATTGTACACCTTTGTATTTCTTGGGTCATGATCCATAAACATGGGGCTTATAACCCACATGCCTCACAAACACAGATCCTCTGCAGAAATAAAATCTGATCTATTTTCTCTGTATGATGTTGAATCATGTCTTCAGAATTGATTCCAAAGCCTTTGTTCCAGATTGGTCTCCTTCTTAGGATTAGTTTTTGGTTGTGGAAGGTCAGGACCAATGTTAGTCTCCACTATGCCAATGCACTCTCTCTATGCATGGATGGCTACAACCAGCCTCTGTAGGTGATGTCAAATAACAACAAATATTTATTGCATGAACTCGGCCCAGTCTCTGCCTTAAATAACACATCAGGACTTCTATGCTCACTCATCAAATGAGTGAAACAACTATGTTAATTGTTTGTGCAATTAGACAACAAAATTGCAATGATCTCTCTCTTTCAATCTCAATGCTTCACCCTATGGTTTCTTCATTGGAACACAAAGCAATGCACAACCATATATATCAGCCCACCAATTAGAATATTGTCCACAACTGTATTCACTGGTCTCTTGCCTAGAAAACAAGGCATGGGAGATTAGATATGCTCTTGCTTTGAACTATGGTAGCTAAGTATCAATGTTGTCCACAACGATGCTTTATACAACACTTTATTCCACAATACTCTAACAAAGAATATCATTGATAAGAACATCCCCCTTCAGTTTTTTTCTTCTACAAGGAGAGGGTCGCTTCAACACCATCATAGGGGAGAACATACCATGGTCACTTGTTGTCAATCTAACACTCAAACATAACAAGAAGGAGATTGATCAGTGTGTATTCTCCTGGAATCAATTCCAACAATTGTAAGAGTAGTCTCATAATACTATATCACGCCAACATAAATAGAGACAAGCAACACCCCAAAAACAAATGAATTATATTGATCCAGCTCATAATTGAAGAGAATAAATAGTTTCCATGTCTCATTGCCCAGTATTAACAGGTGTATCATGCAATGGATCCAACACATCAATGGACAGTAATATTTCTATCTCCCAATTAACTTAACATATTAGTGTTGGCTACAAGTTGTAACTTAACCCAGAACGTTGTGGAAAAAGTAACTACAATGTGGTTTCACCATTTTTAATAGAACCCCACTCTATATTGTAATTCCATCCTTCCACAAACTACTGAATGAGTCAATTTGAATTCTGGAGGAGATCTACTCATTGCCAGAGAACATGATACCCAATGTTGAGTGTGTATGGCCCTAACAGAAATTCCAACAACCTATGGAAGGAGTAATATGCTACATGCAAAAAATTGAGTATAGCAACTTAGATGGAAAGCTGCAACAACTATGTAATTACATACATCAATCTCGCATGGCTAATTGGATGGACAACCCATGTCAATTGGCCTAGAAACCCAAACAGGAAAACCAACTTCGAATGGTTGCTCAATTTTTGTTTTTGACAATTGCAGGGTTACAATGCATGCCATTCAGCAATCTACATAGACAACTTCTTCTTCTACATCCTCTCCTCTCGACCAAAAGACCCTTTCTTTATCAAACTGCAAGAAGATATAGGCAGTGTTGGGGGTAATGATAAGGCCAAGCATTATATGATATGGAATTTAAGAACTTAAAAATGAAAAGAGATCAGTATAGTAAATAAACATACCCAACCAAAAGATTGAATATCTCGACCCCATTATGACATCAAACCAATATAAAGAAAACAAGTTGTATAAGAAATTAAAGAATACCCACCTATGCCAAGTAGTTATTCATAGAGCAAAGAATAAATGTGTTCCCAACAAGAGTATTATTTGTCCTAATCATGAATGAAGTCTAAGATTCTCAGTAGCAATGGAGAATCGAAAATAATTTCACCTAGATTAGATGTAGAATACCTTTGGAGGTTTCATAGAGGATGCATGCCACAACACTTATTTATCAACCTACTCAAGGCTGCAGAAATTGCAGACAAGTATCATCACAACAACAATAAAAATCATTGTTGTGAATCTATGATCGATTTTGATTGACCAGTAGAAAAAAATTATTCGCATCCCAGAGTAGATGTGGTTTTAAATACACATAATATGCAAACCTTGAACAACAAAATAGTCAGGGTCACCCACAGAAGCAACAACATCGCCATCGCTAATTCTTCTTATAGTATCTGGAATCTGTTTGTGTCATTTTTACTGGGATACTATTCCATTCATTTGAAAATCTGTAAAATCAGATCAAAAACTCAGGAACAAGAAACAAACATAGATGAATATGTCCAAGATTTTCCAATAACATCCAAATTCAAGGAAATATTACATAAGATCTATAGCAAAGGTGGTACATGGGGAAAGCACCGAATGAATCCTTTCTCTGAGAAAGCCAAACCCGTGGATTGAAATTTGACAGACGGGTATTTCTTAAGTTCAAGGTGCTCGTTGAAGGACAACTTATCGTAATGTTCGAAACCATGATTCCTTTCAAAATACCTTTGAGACTAATAAAAGATACACACATGTGAGAGAGAATAAGATTATATATTGGTGCCCCTTGTTTTCAGAGGATAAAGAATTATATGGTGCAAAATGACTACATTGCTAATGGAGCTATGGGACAACAGTTAAGAAGGTGGCATGTGATTCCTTCTACCAAGGTTCAATTTTCTTAGAAGCATAAATAAGTGGTTGTAGCCAGGTGTCAATTGGGTTTAGCTTGGGTGGTTAAAGAGGGGATGTCTTCAGGTTCAAACATGTTGCCTGAGATTTCTTGGTCAGTTGAACTCGGACCTGAGGAAGATTGCGGTGAATCTGATTCCATTCCCCCATCTTAATTTCTTCATGGTGGGATGTGAACTCTCTGTTGTGGTTTACAATAATTTTTGTTACAAGTACTTCAATTGGGTACAGATCTTTTTATGCAATTAGTCCTCCTCTTGCTGGGAAGAACAACACTCATAGGATGGTCTCTATGTTGTTTTGGTGGTTGGCATCATCATTGTGTGGCCTCTGCATTTGTTGTTGCTAATTAGTTTCCCCTAGTCCCTCCCCCATGGGAATTGAGGGGATAAGCGATATTCAGAAATGCAACCAGAGTGATGTGCAGGCACTGATCAACTTAAATCAAGTTGTTAGCAGTTTGAGTCCTCTGAATTGGGAGGCCAACATGAGTTGCTGCACATGGGAGGGAGTGACGTGTGAATCATTATCTCTGTTGTAGCTTCGCGTCACAAAGCTTCAGTTGCCAGGAAAAAGGCTCAGGGGAACTCTTTATGACTCATTAGGTCTATTGGATCACCTCAGAGAGATCAATCTTTCATTCAATTTTCTTACTGGTTAAGTTCCAGGTAGGCTATTTTTTTTACAACATCTGGAAGTGTTGGATTTAAGTTTCAATAATCTTTCGGTCATTGATCCAGTTGCACAAGGGCTTAATTCAATTCGTTCTTTCAACGTTTCAAGCAATAAATTTTGAGGAAATGTCCCCCAACTTGGCACTTCTATAAACCTCACATTGTTTAATGTCAGCAACAACTCCTTTACTATCCCCATTCATGGCTAAAACCTTGCACTCTGTGGTGTAGACAGGTGCATTTATGCAGTTATGGCCTATTTCTAGTTAAGTTGTGTATAATATAAAACATTGCATGTGTTTCTCAGTGTTACAATTTCCGCAAATTCAAAATGTTATCTGTGACTAAAGCCTTCTTGTTCTTATGAATTTTACATTGTTACCCTTTGGTCTTCACTAGCTTGTATTACTAAAATTTCACTTCGTTTTTAGATATCACACCCTATGCAATTCTTTATAACTATGATTTACAATACTTATGGGTATGGCCTGTTAGATGACTACTGATCGGTATGGCCTGTTCACATTCATTACTAAAAACCTGGATTATGTGGTGTAGAGTGGTGCATTCCTGTGTGGTTAATATGGTTTATATTCATTTAAGTCCTACAATACAAAACGTTGCATATGTTTCTTATTGTTCTAATTCTTCCAATTCAAAGTATTTTTTTGTGACTATGGCCTTATTGTTCTTATGACTTTTATATAAAATTTCTCTCCTTGTTACCCTATGGCCTTTTTTAGCCGTTGTTGCCAAAATTTCATTTCATTTTTAGGTGTCACGCCCTATGAAAATCTTTATCATAATTATTTACCGCAAGGACTTGAAACAGCCTATGGAGGGTTGCTAAATTCCAAAGTTGTGTAAGTTACCACTTACCTAGATTTCATCTTGTTTTCTACAGAGCGTGTAATTCAAAACCCATCTCATAATTTCCAACCTCCGATACTTTTCATGGTAGTAATAATGACATACATATCATTTTTTGTTGCATAGGGATGAATATGCACAATTTTCAGAGTTCTACTTCAAAAAATTTGGTGACAGGGTGAAATACTAGAGGACATTCAATGAGCCACGCGTTGATGCTTCTCTTGGTTATGAAAATGGATTTTTTTCTCGTGGAAGGTGTTTTTCTCCATTTGGGAACCAGACAACAGGAAATTCTGCGACAGAACCCTACACTGTTGGACACAATTTGTTTCTTTCACATTCTACTGCTGTAAAGATTTATGGAAAAAAGTATCAAGTCAGACCTGCTACAAGGTAGCAAAAATTTGCATTTTAATGTTAACAACATGAACTAGCCACTGATGCTAAAGCCTTTTTCCAACTGCAGCCCATGAAAAAGGGAAAAATTGGGATTCTTTTGGATTTTGTATGGTATGAACCTCTTACAAATTCCAGTGAGGACCAGGCAACAACTCAAAGATCAAGGGATTTCCATATTGGGTGGTAAGTGTGAATTTATTTCTTTCCTCTACTTATGTTGAATAAGAAGTGCTTTTCTTCTAATTGTATTTGGGATTTCTTATCCAAATTCCACACACATTACAGGCCACAAAATAACAGTGGGCTTCCCATGGTTTCGTATTTTAGGGCCATGGTTGTTCTGTGTTTTTGTTTCTGATTGAGAAATTTGTCTCCAGTCATGTTTTTCTTGTATTAAAAATATGTTATTTTATTTCATATTTGTCATGTTTCTTCATCCTATTGTCTATTGGAAATATCCTGATTCTATGGTGGAAATTGTTGGGAAAAGGATGCCCAAGTTTACAAAGGAACAATACCAAATGATTAAAGGGTCAATAGACTATCTAGGCGTTAACCAATACACTGCTTATTACATGTATGATCCCCAACAACCTAAACAAAATGTAATAGGGTACCAGATCTACTAGAGTGTAGGCTTTGCATGTAAGATTCTTTATGCCTTATGATTACAGAGCCATCTCTTTTTCTATCTTGCTTATTCTTTAGTTGAATTACCCTAACATGTTGTGATATACACACTACGATAAACAACCAATTTTTGTTTGAATTCTTCTTGTACTTACTCCTTGATTGAAAAACATGGCAGATGCTCGCAATTGAGTGCCAATTGGACCAAAGGTAATATCTCTTCCCTTCTCATTCACTATGAACATCCTTATCCAATCTCAAGTTGCAGTGAATTCTTTCACTGATTTTAAGATGCTAGTAGTTGTCAGGTTTTAGCTGGGTTGCTTGAGATAGACTCTGTCTTCCGCTCAATCAGTCATTACCTGATCAAACTTTCTACTTATGATCCCAATACAAAATAATGAATCCCTTACCCAAACCCTATGTTCTATGAAAAATCATGGCATTTGCATTCTATTCTTGTACTCATAGTTCAAGGCATTTGCATTCTATTCTTGTACTCACAGTACATCCTAAATGTTGTTGAATGTTGCTTATTCTAACATGGGATTTTATAGTACACTCTCAAATTGCATTTACAAGGACAAGATTTATAGAATGTTCTTTATGTTGTTTCTTAGGAATATGACATTTTTAAAATGAGTCTGTTACACAGACACTCGTATTGTTGACAACCACGGAAGTTGGCCAGACTCTATTGGAACTTTTCATATTTCAGACTGTTTTTAGGCCATCGATTATTGTATTTAATGTAACTTCTTTGTGGTCGGTATGTCCTGCAGAGTAGGTTGTTCTAAACATGATTTTTTTTTTATGAACTTCCAGGCAAACTCCTCTTGGATTTACATTGTGCCTTGGGGTTTATACAAGGCCTTCACATACATAAAAGAACACTACAGAAATCCAACTATGATTCTCTCTGAAAATGGTAACTTAATGTCTACCCT
>CBVK0100852897.1:0-10493 GCA_900067695.1 Picea abies
TATTAATGTTTGGCACAGCCAAATTACAATGTTCCAAAAATTAAATGCTGGCGTTCTCCAGCTGTTCCTTTGCTCCACGCGCTGGCTCGCTTGATTGAGTGAGCGATGCTCCTGCATCAGTATACCCACAAAAGTTGCAAAAAAATAAAAAGTTGCAAGGGAATACAGGCTTTTGGGTAGTTCCCTAACCAATTGACCACCCATAGCCCATCACCCAACCGAATAACTATATTTTTGTCATATAAAAGAAGGTGTTGGGGTCCCATTCTAGAGATAAGCATGAAAGCAGTGGAACTTTGCCCATTTCCTACTTCCCCCCTTGCCCCAAGAATTTGTAGCCACATTATGAGTTTGAGCCAGAATTCCCCATTCTTGCCCATTTTCCTCATCCATAAATCTATGCCTGTTCTCTAGAGAGAAGTGTGAGAGAAGAAGGATAGGTGGAAGCAGTTGGAGCTTGGTGAAGAGGAGCCCAAGACCAGGTTTGAGGAGTAATCGTCGATCTCATTTTGTAAGTGACATTATGAGATTAATATAAAGAAGTACTTTTGTCATCTCGCCATATGATGTGTTTAATCTGTATGATTAATTTACATTTTGTTATGACATCTAACCCAATAATTCATATATAGAATGCTTGTTCACAGTTTCTTGTTTGTCTTTTGGTGAATGTAAGTCATCCTTGGGAGGAGATTAGCAGTCAAGAAGCGACCGAACACATTGGTATCAAAACCAGACGCAGAGTTCAAGGTAAGACTATCATATCCCTATACTTTTTACTTTATATATGAATGTGGGATGTTGTCGGGATAGTGGTTAAGAGTAGGAGACTTTAGATGGTTAGTTATGCCTGCACTTTAGAACCCTAGTGTAGTCTATAGGGGGGGGTTCCCACTATAGCACATATTCATATATATTGCAAATTATACTATGAAGCAAGTGTGTTATGTTATTGTTTGAAACTGAAGTAATATGTGTGCCCCTCAAACATATACCTATTTTACATGGTTCAAGTGAGAAACTAGGTTTTTAATGTAGTACATGTATTATATCTTGACCTATACTTCGTATATGATGTGAACAAAAGTGATGCCTAATGGAGAATTGATATTATCTCGAATAAGAAAATGGTTTCCAAAGATTTAATAGAAAAATCCATTCTACTTTGATTATGAAAAATCTTAAAATAAGACCATTGTTCATATACCAATTCTTTGTTACCGTGTTTGTACAAAATATTGGCAGGAAAACATTCATAGTCTATCCATGATATTGGTATACAAGGTTGTTAGGTGACAATTTTGTAAGTAATTTCACTTGATCTGAATCTTATCATGATCTTTCAAAGGGAATTAAATTATCTTAGAACATTTCATTCTTTGTTTGATGAGACTTCATTCAACTTGGTGCACCATCTTAAAATATGGAGATCTTTTGAGGTTGACATAACAACAAACTATTTTGAGCTACCAATCAAAGTATAGGAACATATATGAGACTTTCCCATAGAGGAGAAGGGATACTACCCCAAGTTGGTCAGGGAAAGCACAAGAGAGAGAGAGAGAGGATCAAAAGGATGAGCAACCCAACATGTTGCACAAAAGGATAGTTAACTTGCTTGAGAAGAAAAGATGAAGTAGGAAAGAACTAACCATTTGTGGCATAGTCAATCATGCATCATAAATTACCGCAATGCAATCATTTGGAGTTTTGGCTATGGTTTTATTTGAAAATATGTATGATTGAAGTGGATCTCATTCCACTACCACTAGGAAACAAACAATTTTGTAAATAAGATAAGAAATCAAAAGGTCCCTACATCTGACTACGAGATTTGAGCAATTACTTTTAGAAGTTAGCCATCATTCAAACAATGCAAAAATTTTAGTTTCATCCTTGTTACACTTAAAATGGAGGAAACAAAGCATAATAGTGTATAATGGAAATTTAAAAAATACTATATGGGAGGGTTGATCTTTAGTGGAATGGATTACTAGAGATGAGAAGATATATCAGTGGAGATATGGGAAATACTTGAGTTGCATCCCTCCCATGGGAGGCTTTGTATGGCAAAAGATGATGCTTCTTCCCTTTTTCTACAGATACCTGACATATACTTAGTCAACAAAGTGATAATACATTAGCAACATCCAATACACTAATGAAAGGAAATTGAGAACAAATATGTCACAATTGATATGTAAAAGAGTTGAAATTGTAGCACATGTCAAACCTAGAAAACCACCAACTAGAGAGTTGTCAACTAGTGGAGCATATTCCAAGGGAGGAAGGTCACCAGAAGAAGCTCCTATATTTGTAATATAACAATGCAATTTTCATCAAAACCCATATTGGAATGTAAAATAATACACACATGAAAACATAGATTACATAAATTGGGAGTCCCACCAAATGTACCTGGAATGGTAGAAAAACTAGAATGACATTGTATTCATCTACATCCTTGAAATGAATCCACAATAGTGGACTATTTCACGTCTGCAAGCATCCACCTACTGCTCCATTTAAAAAATGGTGATATATATATCAATATTAACATATTGATCTTATCACTCTATGAAACTCACTTTGGAAAATAGAGGATGCATTATTGGAGCGAGGACGACCCCGCTTGTTGAGGTGTTGAAAATGAAATGGTTCATATTCATATGCAGGGACATTCAAATCAATTTCCAATCGTCCACTTCTTTTTCTTCTTTTGTTTTTCTTTTTGGGGATAAGGAAGCTTGTCTTCCTCTTCAAATATGTCTTAAAAGCATCCAACCCAAGGGTGAAGTCATAATCCATATTGTGAAGATTGTTGGCATCTTCCAACATTTTTTTAACCAAACCAATCAACTATTTGATCTTTCTCAAAGTAGCAAGAGGATTGTTTCAAAGAAACTCTAAGTAACCAAACAACTCTTCTACGACCAATTGAAGTCCCTCAACATCTAGATCAACATTGTCTCTAGCCATAATAGTTGTTCTAGCATCTGCATCAAGGTTTGGTGCCTCTATACTTATCTCAAGAGGGGCATTGAATGAATTGGGTCTTACATCTCGATCCAATAAAGGGTTTGAATCCCCTAATGAGGAATACAACCAATCCACCTTTATGGTGTGCTTACAAATGTTATCGCAAATAGACCATGGGAAGTCACAAGCTATAAAATTGGTACGATACCAGGTAACAAGATATTTCATATTAGGCTTACTTTGACTTCTCACCCAGTAAACGTGAGATATTATATCATGAGGTATGTAATCACTATCTTGAATTCTTATATCTTTTTCTATTGACGATTCAAGTTGCTTCTTTTTCTTGTAGTTGTTCAAATATCCTTCTTCTTTCTAAATTCCCTTGAATCGGTCACAAGGCTCAACATTTTTCAGGACAATATAGAACAACCAATCCATCCTACGAGCACATTTATTTCTTTGATCGGATATAAATTATGTCTTCAAGTAATTGTGGTATGACTCAAAAACATTGTTTGTCTCTTGATTTGCATGAGGAAAATCTCGTCATCCTTTAACCCACATCCCTAAATGTAAAAAACCGAGTTAGTGTAGATATCTCATGTTTAAGAAACAAAAAAATAGAAACACAAGAACAAGTATGTGAACATACAAATCTTATCATTTCCAACCCAATTTTGTGAAAATAGTCCAAAATTTTCTCCTCATTTGCGAAATTGCTAAAAAATCCATCGCAGGAGGGGCATTGAATGAATTGGGTCTTACATCTCCATCCAATAAAGGGTTTGAATCCAATAATGAGGAATACAACCAATCCACATTTATGGCGTGCTTACAAATGTTATCGCAAATAGACCATGGGAAGTCACAAGCTATAAAATTGGTACGATACCAGGTAACAAGATATTGCATATTAGGCTTACTTTGACTTTTCACCCAGTAAACGTGAGATATTCTATCATGAGGTCTGTAATCATTATCTTGAATTCTTATATCTTTTTCTATTGATGATTCAAGTTGCTTTTCTTTCTTATAGTTGTTCAAATATCCTTCTTCTTTCTAAATTCCCTTGAACCGGTCACAAGGTCAAGGAAATATAGAACAACCAATCCATCCTATGAGCACATTTCTTTCTTTGATCGGATAGAAAGTTTGTCTTCAAGTAATTGTGGTATTACTCAAAACTCTTGATTTGCATGAGGAAAATCTCGTCATCCTTTAACCCACATCCATAAATGTAAAAAACCGAGTTAGTGTAGATATCTCATGTTTAAGAAACACAAGAACAAGTATGTGAACATACAAATCTTATGATTTCCAACCCAATTTTGTGAAAATAGTCCAAAATTTTCTCCTCATTTGCGAAATTTCTAAAAAATCCATCGATTGCATTTCCCACTTCAGCATTGGAACATTTTTTTGTGATAAAACCTAGCTCATTGAACATCTCATTCACTTTTTTTTGGATTACTAGCCAAACAATTCACATTTTTTACCCACGCCCTTCATTCATGTCAAACACACAAGATCAATTCACACCTTATGATCTTCCTGCCACATTTAATTCATTTTAAGTGAGAAATTTTTCGAATAAATATAAGTTGCAATGTAAAATAACAAGAATGAAGTTACCTCAAAGCGGTGATTTCGACCAATGCATCATCAACCATGAAGGAATTGACTTTCCAATTAAGACAAAGTTGGTAACACCTATGCATGAGGTGCTCCAACCATAGTGCAATATCTTGTGATATATTTCATCATGCCACCACCCATGCAGCAGACACCCTTCTTTATTGTTCATCAAAAGCCACGAGTATGTATAACTGATACTGTCATATTAAAAAAACATATGTATTCCAATTTAGGTCACCAATAATATTGAATCATACAAATCAAATGATTATACTAAATCAATCATTGGCAACACACTCACCCCATATTTATTCGTATTGAATTTTGAATCCATGGATATCAACCTATTATGGAATAGCTTGACCATGGTTTCCAACATCCATTTAATTTGAATTCTAACTATAAAAGGGACCTCTCCACAATTGGGCTTCTAGTAAAAGAAAAAATCATCATGGTGTTTTTTATACCAAAGGTTCACATTCATTTCATCATTTTTGTGCAGTTGATAGTTTCTCTTCATAAAATGATTGTAGATGTTTACAACATATTTTCTGCACAAGAAGAAACCCTATTCTGAGTTGTCGCATCCATGTCAACATGTTTCTTAATGTGCATTCTGCACACTAAGTCAATAGGCACTTAAAAAAAACAATTTTCCACATAATAAATCATGTCCCTTGGAATCTTTGGCTTATGCATGGACCTAGCCTCACCCGAAGTGTCATGCTAGCCATGATAGGGCCATCCATTCCCATCTTCATGGTCATACATGTTATACGTCAAAATTGTTATCTCGAGGCTTTGAACCATAACTTTAACAATGAAATGGCACTGAAAACCCCTCTTTTTCACAAATGAGGCCCTTTGTTTCATTGTATGTTATCCTCTTTTGTCCTTTGGGTCATATGAGAAAGCATAACTACATAAAAAAAAATGTCAATACATATGACAAATGATAAAATGTTATTATTACCAATAGTTAAACCATGCACTTTTACACTTTTAAAATACATACAACTCATATCGCAAGGAAGCACTAGACCTTGAGCTTGGGGGTTTGTTTTGTCAGTGAGTGAAAGTACATGGAGCTTCCATATTCATTTCTTCTCCTCTAATAAAGTGAGGAACTCTATCTAAAGGTATTTTTGCAACCCGATAAATGCTCAATTTCTTTCCATATACTTTAGACTAGACTAAGTATTTACCAGAAGATATGATCGTGTTTTTAGAGTCTTGCACCTCAAATCCCATGATAGTCTACTATTTTCCTTTCTTTCCAGTTTTGTATCAATGCCTAGAAACAATGTGCAAACAAATTAGGCAAAATTTCTAACCATTCACAATATCTGTCTTTTAATCCTTCTCATACAATTAGAAACAATAATATTCTAAAGAATTCAATTTATTATCATAAACACATACTTTGCTATATCGAACTAGGGCTCCAACAACAGGTGGCACTAGAACACGGTCCATGTTGGATATTGAATACAAAACATAAATTATGGCTACTTATAAGCAGGTTGACAATTTCTCATGTGATGTTATCTGATTATTTGTTGAAGAACACAGGTGCTTGCAACAACAACATAAGCCAAATTTAAAATTTATTAGGACAACATAGGGCTTGGTATTTATCATTGAATAAATTATTCATTCAAAACCTAAGAGAAAGTAACTAAGAAGAAAGGATGGCATTATGGACCTTCTAACTATGGCATTGTGGCATTTTGTCTGGGTGTTGTGTAATTATAGTGGTAAAATTCAAATACAAATCCAAATTCAATTTGGTACAATAAAAAAATGATAAAAAAAAATATACATCTCATAGATACAAAATATGTTCTAAATTTTTGAAAAATTCCAACCGCAAGAACCTCAATAAATCAGAGAAAATAATTTGTTCCTTTAAAATTTAGCAATGCATATTATTTATATAGTTTGTTAGATTTTTTAAAAAATATTTTTGGGCTTTTGGGGCTTCAGTAAGATGACCTTACCATATATGGATTCCATACTATAGAAAATTTATTGAATTTTGTATTACTACCTAATTTTGGTATAGGGAAGGCCAATGCGGCCAAATATTTCTACTGTACTTGTAACACCCCTACCTTTATAACAAAAAAATTGTGTGTATATATTAACCCTGGATGTATGAAATCTAGAGATGTTTGTATTGAGAATTTTTTTATCACTTTAAATGCTTAGTAAATCGAGGTAACCCTTCACATCTATTTTTCTCTCTTCTTGTTCCTCTTTTTAGATGAAATCATATGTCTCTATGGAACTGTTTCTTAACACCCAACAAGAAACAAATCAGTGTGCTATGAATCAATAAAATTTATATTGTCCTTGAAATCTAAAATTTAGATTCCCTTCAATGATTGTGCTCCTTTTTTTCCAATCATTAACCCTCCCATTCAAATCTAATTTTCTCTCTTATTGTTCCTCTTTTTAGATGAAATCATATGTCTCTAAGGAAATGTTTCTTAACACCCAACATGAAACAAATCATTGTGCTATGAATGGTACATACAACGGGAAGCAACATACATGTCTCTTGCAGATTGAATTGTAAGCAACTGGAGATAAGGAATACTAGTCACAAATTTGGAATTAGTGAAAAGACATTGGCCAAATGCTCATTGACAGGACATGTTTCTATTATATATTGGTAAATCCAACCTGCCCTATAAGTCAATTGAAACCATAAGACCTGTCAAAGTAACATTTGAAATTTGACCTCCCATGAAGTGCCATATGTTTTAACTTAAAAATAAGTAGTGATTTCACTTTCAATTGAGATGATCAGAGAACACACATGAAGAAAGGTAGCGAGGTTGAAAGTAACGTGGATGTTGTTAGACAATAATTGCATATCAAACCCAAATTTTACCTCAATACATTCAAAATCCCATCAAGGGAACTGCAACCCATGTTGAATTTGTACATTTCTTATTTGGAGTCTACGTATGAGAGGAGCTAGTGCCCTTGGATGACTGATCATGTTTTGAAATAGAGGACTACAATATGTCCAGTTGAAATTGAAATGAAAACAAAAGTTTCATTGAAAAATAAGTTGCTTTATTTTTTACCTAAACCTAGCCTTAAGCAAGTCTTACAAGTTGGTAGCACTACAAACAAAAAAAAAATTCTTTCTCCTTCTAATCAGTTATGTAGGAATCTTGGACAATGAGATCCTAACAGAAAACAAATTCAGTAAATGAAAACTCAAATGGTGCAATATTTGGCAATTTTTAGAATATGTGGCATCAGGCAATATTACCAGGATTTCATGTCAATTCTCTATGCAATCTTGTGGTTTGGAGAATCTGTATTATAGAAGAAAGGAGTTTGATTTAGTTGAAAAACTCACTACTTATCATTTAGTAATGTTAGAGATTCTACCCAACCGACATTGTGATTCATAGATGTGGAGTATTTCTCTAGCCCCAACTAAGAAAATTGGTAGTTGTTACAAGGAGAAACATAGCTTTTCCCCTACCTACCCAAGCAAGTAGGGAAAGAGCATGAGATCTATAAGCTTCTGCAATCAACATGTTACAATTTTATTAGTGAATTACTGTATTGTTTTATTTCATTTTCAAGCTTAAGAACATCCTAATATTTTCCTCAAATAGTTATGGTAGGATACCAAAGGGGAATAATTATGTGTCTTCCATCACTTTCCCTTTTATGTTGGAGGGGAAGGATCATATTTGATCTGAATAGATCTTTTAAATGATAATGGTTGAGTTATTAAGAATGTGTTATATTAACCATTTAGGAAATGAATGGAAGAGGAAGAATTCAAAGAAACATAGCATCCATTTGAACATCTACAAATCTGAACATAATCATGAAGAACAAAAAACCATAGAACACCAAAGTGATAACGGAATTCGACAATCTCGCCTACGTCTTCGGGCCTATGTCTCAGTGGGATTTCTTATTTATGTTCGAATCTTTAAATGTACATAATGAAAGTGCCAATGGATTTAAAAAATGAGTTGGTCGTGTTCTACCAGCTATCAAGAACCCATCAAAATAAATGACACCCAAATCGGATGAATGAAGCTCCCAAAAATGGCCTGCAAAGGTCTGCTCCTCAATAGCTACCCTACATAAAAATGGCTTTGCCTCAAGATTTCAACAAAATTTCTCTACTCTAAATGTCCCTCCATGGCTTCAAGAAGCCCTGGTTTATATAGGCCTAAAGTTGGTAACCATATCCCAACTTCCCCCCAAGATATAGCCTCAAAAAGGGCCCAAGATCTCCCAAAAATGGGAAAAATCCCACAAATCTGTTGAGAAAATTAATAGAAAATCATATTATAATGTTCAAAACCCACTTGGGAAAAATATTTTGGGTGAAACCCCTTTTTCCCGGGCTCCTAGTCACTTGGGAACCCTCCATGTGCCCCTGGGTTGGCGCGCACGCTGGTCTGGCCCCTTAATTCTCGACCCTTGGTCATAGGTCGTGGCATATGCCCACACCTTATACCTCCACGCACTACACTATTCTATTATCCCCCTAGTCCAACTGGTGGTTATGTCCCTTGGTCGGCAGGCTAGCCCAACCGACTAGGGCTAACCCCTGATTTCCGCGCTAACAGTTATATGTTGGATCATATGGTTGAAGGTACCACAAACCATGGGCTATCTGCCACACTCCACATACTAACATATAACATATAACAGGGTCTCGTGGTAAAGCCTGAAACTGGGGGCTAGGCTCCACTATACTCGCACCAAACCACATACAACAGATTCATATGGAGAAGGGTTCTATGGAGCGCGTCAGGGGCTGGGGGCTAGGCCCCAGCTCTATTTTCCTCCATTCCAATCCACACATCACTTTAAATTTAAGACGTGCCATATGGTGTTAAGACCCACCCAGTAGGCGGGCTGGTAGCTCGGCCTACATGAAGAGCTTGGCGCCCATGGAGGTCCATGGTTCGAATCTGGTGGACTCTAAAACTAATTTTTGCTATGAACTTTAACCAAACAATGGGTGCCACATGGCAGCCCATGTCTGGGCCACGTGGCACCGTACCATTCACCGAATACAATTCCATGTGTCAAACTCCCATTGGTCCACCTATCTACAAAGATTTCAACCCAGTCACGTAAGTCATACGGGTGTGTCACGTCATTAGTACATATGTGCCACATGTCACCCTTGCAATGGTGACACATGTCACTCTTTGATTGGTCCATGTATACATGCCACGTCAGCAACCTGTCCATGTCATTGTATGGTCAACTGCCACATGTCACCTCCAAACGTTGTCACATCAGATCCACCTGTACCCTGCCACGTCAAATGTATGGTCGTACATCTTGTACAGTCATCTGCCACGTGGCACTGTACGAACTGTACAACCATCATTTGTTTTTACCTGTTTGGCCAAATGAACAAACCGCGATATCTAGAGCATACGACATTTGTTTGAGCCCGTTCAAGTTGTGTTGGGTTCATATCGATGAGGCCTACGTACACATATATTTTGAAGAGATTATGGGCACTTTGATTTTTAGGCCTTTATGAGCCCCATCAAGCTCCTAGATCCAATCCTGGATCACACCTCCCCACTAAATACCTTTTGGTCCCCAAAAGGTTACTGAACAATCATCAAGCTCGGGATAGGCCACCCAGATTGTTCCCTGTCTTTGAACTCTGTCCTATGCACCTGTCTCATTAAGATCAATTGTAAAACAATCATGATAACTGACAGCATATTGTTAGCCATTTGTACCCTATCACATCTTACTGAAGCCACTATCATCCATGTAGACAAGATTACTAATGATAGCATCAACAATATGACTGCAAATGAGCTGATATGTTTGTAATATTTGCATGACATTAG
>CBVK0100852898.1:0-10493 GCA_900067695.1 Picea abies
AATAAAACTTTACATTAAATTATCACCATCAACCAACCTTCACATAGAACCTGATAATGCTTCCTGAGACTTCCTCAAATTTTGCAATTCTTCACTTCTTGGAATGTTATGATACTATGGATAATATTACTCAATGTATTCTCTAAAACTCCTCCAAGTTTCACTCCTTGAATCCTCCCATAAAAAGGAGTTATAGAGAAAATGGCAGACCTTATTCAATTCTTGTTTATTCAGGAGAGTGAACTTGTACGAAATTCCATGTGCTCAATATTTAACATAAAATTCTGAAATTTGTACACAAGAAACTAAAGCCTGTACTCTTTCCAATTCAATTGGTCTCACTTCATTTGGATTGTCTATGAAGATGTTATGATTGTTTTTCCTAGAGCACTTGTTTATGACTAGCTTCTGGACAAGTTAAAAACCCTATATTCCACAGAGTGTATCTCCAAAATTATAATAAATAAAGAGCTGAAATTTTTACCAAAGGTACCTAGATATGTTGTCTCAATAGTCTATGAATTTCACGATATGAATCATTCTAGAAACAAATTTATTTAGAAAATGGTAAGATGACCTGTAAATAACATACCTTAGAACACATCACCAAAAGACTTCATCCTCCCTTGAAATTTAGCCTTCTTTACTTCATATTTCCTTTGAAATTCAACTTATATCTCCTTGTTCATTAACAAACTTGTGTGTGTTTTAAAATGAGTGTATAATTTTATGTATTTATACCCTTTATGTCACTTCCTTTTAACATTAGGTCTGACATGTAGTTTCTACTTCAATTCACATTGTCATCTTCAAAAATTCATTTCTCCTCAATCGTGAGGATCCATGTGACGTTCCACATACCACTGGAAGCGGCATGACTTATACTATCCATCCATGGGTGTTGTATTTGCATGTGTAATTTCCTTCATGTCTATCTACTTTGATCAACTGTGGGGTCCAAAATCCAATGGCTAGGGTTGAAATCAATGGCAACAACCAATATTCCAACACCTCTAATGTGCCGGTGCATGTCGGGAAAGGCTACAAACTGCAATAACAATTTAAAAAAAAATGGTTTTACAATGATTTATGATTTTAAGATTTTATTATTTTAGGCGGTGTATCGGTTAACCTTAATGCACTACTGTGGTAATATTATACAACGCACCGCATAAAATAATATACTTTTTTTTTTATACAGTGTGTTATGTTACATGTGCACAACATAGAGGGTGCTCACAAGTAATATACACATTGCGGGTGGTGATTAACTATTTTTTTGGAGCACTGATGATGAAATTTACCTATTTTTTAAAGAAAGTTATTTTTTCGTATTTATAAATAAATTTCTCATTTATTGATTTTTTTTTAATGTTTTATGTATGAGGCTGATGTATTTTATATGTTAATCATCCATAGATGTCAGCAGAGAGAGAAACAACAACAACAGGAGAAAAGGGTTGACCTATACAATGTTGTACAAGATTGGGAGGTGAGGGAGAGGGAGAGGGATTTGTACCCTCTCCCTATTACTATAGCGACCCAAGTCCTCTTGAGGAATGTAGACTTCCTTAATTACTATGAGGAGGCTACATCCCTGAAGGGGAACTTCGAGTTCTTGGTGTAGTTGATCCGTCAATGGGATGTCCATCTACATGATTTCTGTGTTAGTCCTGATCAGTGGTAGCAACACACTGAAGATGATATATATTTTATCATTGAGCTATCTAGGAGAGGGGAGGATTTTCCCCAGTTCCCTAATGTCCCAGTCAATGTTGCAACAGAGAGTCAACTCATGTACTATAAGAGATATATTGGGGTTGATGTACTTTCACCGGCTAATTTTTAGGTGTTTGGTGGACAAATACAGATTGCTTCTTTCAGTGCAGAGGAGGTTAGGTGCCTCTCACTGTTAGTGACAATCATTGCACACTTTAATAGTGATGGGAAGCACATTGGTTGCACTATTTTGTATTATGTTGATTCTTTGGTAAAGAGGCCATGATGTATTAGATGGTATGCCATTTTTTTGTGGTAGTTTTGTATAGCTCTAGATAGATGTCATGCTATGATACATGGGAGGCTTAACTTCCCTTTTTCTTAAGAGTTGTTTTGTTTATTTTTTGAGAGGTTTATGGAGATGAGGCCTACTTTTGTTCACCAACCTTCTAGGCTGATGAATCAGGTGTAGATTCACAATTGGGGTGAGATGATGCCCAAGAGGGGCTAGCCGAAGTTTTCGGCCAATATTTCCATTGACGCACTAGGGATACTAGCCAGTGAGGCTGATCACATGTTCGTGATGGTGCCATGTCCTTACATGGTGTTGGATTGGAGAGGATGTTCGAACATCCTGTTCACACTAGATGAGCCACCAAATGATAGAGGTAATATTAGTGTTTTGTTTAAATTAATCTAGTTTCATTTTATTGTCTTACTTAATTAGAATACAATTAATTCTAACACTTTCTTTAACTTGTTTTATTAATTTTTTTAATGAAACTGTCTAATTATTGTTGTGTACTATATATTTTGTAGATATTGGCACATTCCTTGGGGATGTGCCTCCTCCCCCACCAAATGCGGATGAGGAGATGCCTGAGGCCGCAATGGGTCCAGGTCCTCGGGAGTAGATACCCGATTGCATGCACCATAGGCTGGATACTAGATTCAGGTTAGATTTGGGAGACCGAATCTATGCACTTTTGGTTGAGGTAGGAGTCTGTCTTGTGTTGATGTGAGACATCGAGAAAGATCCTATGTTATTGAATATTTGAAGGGAGATGCTACACGATATTATTCCTCTTATGCATCATATCTTCAGAACTACTAGGCTACTAGTAGTAAGGAGGGCCATCAATGATACACACTCTTCCTCCAGTACTAGTTTTTACAGTACCCCATCAACTGATGAGGGTGGACATGATCCTTCTCCACATCCTCCACCTCACCCATATGAGGAGGAATCACCTATTCCTCCACCACTTGTTTCTCATCAAAGAGTCAACCAACCACCTCCTACTTCTCCTCACATAGTCGGCCAACCACCTCCTGACCATCCATCATCTTCTACTATAGACCAGGCCTCCACTACTGTTATAGATATGATTATCACATCAAGTGGACCATGTATGTTATAGTTGTTATTTGACTTGTGCATGATATATATATATATATGGTGCATTTTTTCTGTTCATGTTGATGTTGATGTGTATATTGTTAGGATATATGTGTATGTTATAATGATGTTAATTAGATGTAAATTTTTCTTGTTGATCATGATGATGTACTTAATTAATTTATATGTTGATGTTGATGTGTACATTTTTAGGTCATGTTAGATATGTTTGTTAAATGTGCTTGATAGATGTGTATGTTAAATGATGCTTGTTATATGTGTGTGATGATGATGTTAGACAATGCCCATGTTTTGTTAGATGTGATCACAATGATGATACTCTAATAGATTATTAGATTTATGTGCAAGATAATTAATGACTTTTATATGTGCTAGAGGTATATATAATTAGATGATGTTAATGAATTTAAATGTGTATTTTAGAAGATATTTATGTTTGTTAGATTGTTATCATCATGATGTTTATTTTTATTAAATGATCTTTATTATAGATTAAGTATTGGTGAACTTATATCAAAATTTTATATATGAAACATAAGGATTTAATGTAAATAAAAAATGCAAAGATATTTTTATAAATTACAAAGTTCAATATGGTTGAAACTATAATTGTAAAATTACTATAAACATTTTTCTGTTGCATAGATAGTTCATACATATTCATTCTAACTATTTTTTTTTTCAAAAAACTAATTACATATGAATAAATGTTATTTTCCATTATATAAAATGCCAACTATAAAATGTTTGATGAATTTTTTCTAAAAACATGTTGTTACGACTTTATCATGAAAATAATTCTTAAAATTTTATATTAAACAGGCAATGACATATAAATATCTTCAAATAGCAATATAAAATTCTATTTCAATCAATCCTTCCATGAAATCACAAATAATTTGGAAGACAAACACATTACGCATCAAACTAACTGTTAACCAACTAAATTTTTTCAAAGATTTGTTATAATTAACTTTCTATTTCCTCCATCACAAGATGAATAAAAAACAATATAATTAGTGAAATAAAGATAACAAAAAGATACAACAACAATATAAATGATGAAATAAAAATGTACATATCACTCTCAGTTGTCATCACCCTGATTATCTTCCTCCCTTGGAATGATAACATTATTGTTCTAACCCTAGATGGGGTGACATATGGTGGCCACATACACTACGTGACCATGCACGCCAACCACCCCTCGTCTCCTAGGGAGGAGACCCAACGACACTCATTTATTTCACCTGCGATCGCTTCTGCAAGTGCACCTTCTATCGTCCTCCATCCTGCACAACGCTCATGTGACTTTGATGGATTCTCATATCACTCTGAGGGTTAACCTCATCACTCTCCCTTGGAAGATGGCTCACTGTGCTCTTTCCTTGGCCCTGTGAGCTCTTCTCCCTACGATTTCTCACTACTACATATGGGCGGATTTTTCCATGAAACTTTTCCACGTTTCTTACATTCGTCGAAAAATATGTAGTAAGTTAAGCATTTTTTAATTTTTTTTATTAAATTGGCCGTGATTATTGTCGCTATTTCCATGAAATTTCATCGCTATAGCTATGACTATTGAACACTTAAAATCATATGTCATTGCTAATAAGGATCTACATTATTTGAATGCAAATTGTTACCAAACCATTCCTTAACACAACCATTTCTTGTGGTGTATAAGTGAGTATTCCGTCTTTATATTTTTAGGAATAAATCATCTAAGCCTAATAAAAACAATCAAGAACCTCTATTCTAATTCTTTATGAATAAACCATTCATTCAAGAGTTATGTTATATAATTATTCATTGTCCTACTTTTAAATCAAGATTCCATCTACATTTAAGTCTTGGATTTTCCATGTGAATGCAACACATATAAACTTATAATATGCTGAACATGAATATATTCCATGCACATAATTGTTTGTAGTGCTGATGACAATTCATCAATGAAGAAGGAAGACATTAGTGGCATTAGTTTTTCCATGACATTGATCCTTACTCCACAAAGGAATAGAGACCTTCTATGGATTTTTAAATTGTCGATGTTTATGACATTTATATATGTTGGCCAAAGATCCAATGGTGGTTACTCATTATATAATAGGCATGTTTCACATTAATAATTACCTATATAAACAAAGTTTGGGACCTATACCTTGCTTGAGTAAGACTTGGGACCAGGACCTTGTCCACCTAAGCAAAGTAAATTTAGTTTATCATTTTTTTTCTCTAGGATAAACTATTGCAATAGTGTCAATGTTCACTAGAATTGATCATTGTAACAATGTATTTGTTGTTATATCAGATCAAGCATTGGAATAATGTATTCTTTTGTTATCTAGGATAGATTAATTCAATAATTTCATCATTGTTGGTTTGGATAAATCTCCTAAGAACACAATATTAGATGATAACTAACTTAGTTATTATCTATCACAATAGTGTTGTTATTGTTAACAAACCTAGAATATTTATCTTTATATCCTAGGATTTATCAAGTGTCAAGAGGGATCAAATCCTCCATATTGAACTGCAAAAGGTGTCTCTATGATAAAATAAGTTTAAATACATGTGTATTCATACTTATATCTAGAATGGATAATTACTCTTCTTGGGTTGTCAATGGGGCCTTGCTAGATCAATGAAACTTGGGCATTTGTATTCTCTCCACTAGGATGCAAATACCCTAAGTGTATCATTTTCCCCTTTTGGGCTAGCACACCTCTAAGGGGAATGTTTGAATAAGGAATTTCATAATGGTTGTTAAGTCACAAAAATTTCATACCCCATTAAGTGTGACATGGTCTTCCACCTCTTGATAGGTGATAGATTGAAAATTAGGCGAGATGATTTATGGCATGAAAATAATGAAAAGGAGAAGCTAATTGAAAATATGCATGGTTTCCATATCATGTCAATATACATTTATCCATTTTTGAGATGCGAGTGAGAGCCGATCAAACCAATCCATCAAGATCTGATCAAGCATGAGGAGATAGCTAGGGCGCACACACTGTGAGGAGACTAGGGCATACACACTATGAGAAAACATAGAGAGCACACATGCTGCGAGGATACATAGAGGGCACACACGCTGCGAGGAGACTAGGGCACACACGCTACGAGGAGACATGAGAAGGAAGGAGATAGAGAAGGAAGGGGTGTGGGAGAGAGATCACACGAGAAAGGTTACAAAGGAGAGAGAGAGATCGTGGAGGGTGTTGTCCAGAAGAGAGAGATCGAGGGAAGGATTAGGAAGGAGACACAACTCACAGAGGGCACCAAGAGAGAGAGCTTGAGGGAAAGGAGACACATTACAATGGTGAGTTGTTGAATTTCCAATATTTGCATATAAAAATCCCTAAAAATGTTGACATGTAATTTTAAGGAATAAAAATGCTAGTGGCTCCATATGTTCACAAAAATCCCCTCACGAGGTTCCTATAAAATTTGATTCTCTAACTAATATTTTCAACTAAATTTATGTATTATGGCTCTTATAACAAAAATGCATGATATATTGGCAATGCAGCTTTTCCTTTGAATTTTCACTTAGGTTATATAGTATGTTAAATGTTAAATCATGTGCTATGAACATTGCAATAGGTTATCTTGTAGATATATACCAATGAATTGAACCATTCAAATATTTTAGGCTTAGTTTCCCTCTACATTTCTAGATACAGGAGAGTGACCATCATACAAACACATATTTGCAAAGAAAACCCAAATATAAAATGTCAAGCACCATAGTTGGTAGATCATTGTTTGCATATTTCATTTTTATAGGCCATTGTTGTGCGCAGTGGAGAGTGAGTGAGAAGATATTTCTTGATCCTCACTTTAAATGTAATGTCCACTTTATGCAACAAAAACAAATATGTTGAGTTTTCAAATATAAGAACACTAGATGATCCTATAGAAAAGAAACATGATAAAATTATGTTTGAAGTCCTTCCTCATCCTACACAACTAACCAAACACCTCTCCCAAGTCCAAGTCCCATTATCCAACATGTTCCTCTCCCTGAAAATATTCTCATAAGAGATAGAAGGAAAACATGTCTAAAGACCCCATACCTAATTAAATAGTGGTTGTAAAGTAAAATTCCTTAAAATAAATTCTCCCTCATCCATTTTATTACCAGTAGAGAGTCTCCAGAGACATGTAAGTGGGATACTCCATGTTCCAAATATAAAGTCAATAGAAGTTTTAAAGAGATGAGTTCTGAGAAGTTATTGGAACCATTTTCCATTCCAAATTTAAAATGTATACAATGAGAGTTTGATAGGTGAATTACCCCTCATGTTCCTCCCCCTCCATCAAAGAAAGCTCAAGGCATACTCTTGCCAATATGTTTTGCCACTATTTATCTTGGGATCTCAATTGCCTTGCTTTGAGTGAAGGAGATGATGATATTTAAACCTTGAATGGCATATTTAAAAAGAAGAGTATCCCTATACTAAGAAATATTTGCATTCCTATCCAACCATATTCCCCAAGTTATAATTAAAGGGAGAGCTCTTGAGTTATTTGTGGTAGCATTTCCGCACCAATTCTTGAGGCCCTCCTTAATGGAATCCCCTGACCAAAAATTTCCCAAACCTATGATACCCTCAACTTCTAGCCAAACATATTTATCAAAGGATCAATACATAATTAAATGGTAATTTTTTTCCTCACTTGCCTTGCATAAGCCACACCATCCAAGACCAAATGTGTTCCTTTTCTTGAATATATCCCAAGGGAGTACTTTTTTTTACAGGGAAACTCATAAACTAGTCATGCATGTACTCATGTGACACATGGTTGTGTTATCTGACTAATAACACTATAACCCCAGGCATGGATACTTGGCCCCTCACGCGACACACAAGGCTAGTCGAGGGTTTTGAACTAGTGACTTCACATAACAATTTTACTTAAGGATACACTCCATCACCGATTGTTCTACACCCCAGGGGATCCTAGACAAGTACATTATTATTTAGTAAATTCCACATAAAAAATGTGACTTAGATAGGAATTTCAACCACCATACATTTTTCCACCACCATTGTAAAGGAGATTCATTCCCTCATGCAACCAAGGCCCTATAGCCTTCTCTAGGAGCATAATCCCTTATTGGATTCAAAGACTAGATCAATGTATCTTCCTTTTCCTCGATCCTTACAAAACTTGATTTGAGACTTCCAACATATCTATCCCAAGTATCAACATCTTCGTCCCAGAAACTAGGTCCCTCTGAGTAAGACAACCTTGGTGACACATAGTATTTTTATTCAAGTTAGCTCTCTAGGACAAATTATAAAAGCCTCAAGACCCTAAGAACATTATGATATGATGTGGAAGCATGTAATTTTCACCACTACCTATCCATGGGTCCATCCCGACTTGTAGCTTTGTTCTTCTACCAACACACCATACAAGATAGTTTCCAACCAAGGGGAAGGCTAAAATCATTGCTTTCTAGATGATTGATACATTGATTAAATTCTTGATAGAATTCCTTATCCATCCCTCCATTGAATCTAGATAAATATGCTTTTCTCTTACTACTTGTTATAATTAGGGAAAAATAGAAACAAGAATGCCTTTTTAATTTTCTGTTCACTAGATCAACATATATGAGAAAAGAAATAGACAAATCTAAAATAAATTCTGAGTATAAACAAAATTTCTGAGTGAAAATACAAACCTCAAGCTTACCTCCTAATCTATGAAATATGTACATGTCACATGTGTGAATGTAAACCTTTAAAATATGCTCAGAAAAGTTTTAGGTTCATGGATGAAACCTATAGGGTTCGATCTCTGTCATATGGACTTAGGGACAATTTTTCCAAGGTATAGACCATCACAAGACAACTGAAGAAAGTATCCCACAAGAAGGGACAATAAGGTATTGACCATAGCTGAGAAACAATAGCAGGTACCCCACAAGAAGGGATAGTAAAAACACCACAAAAGGGACAACAAGATCTCCACAAGAAGGGACAACAAGATCTCCACAAAAAGGGACAACAAGATATTCAAAAGAAGGGACAACAAGATCTCCACAAAAGGGGACAACAATATCTCCACAAAAGGGACAACAAGATCTTCACAAAAAGGGAAAACAAAATCTCCACAAAGGGGGCAACAAGGTATTCAAAATAAGGGACAAAAATATCTCCACAAAAAGGGGACAACAAGATCTCCACAAAAGGGACAACAAGATCTTCAAAAGAAGGGACACCAAGATCTCCACAGAAAGGGACAGCAAGATCTTCAAAAAAAAGGGACAACAAGATCTCCACAAAAAGGGACAGCAAGATATTCAAAAGAAGGGACAACAAGATCTCCACAAAAGGGGACAACAAGATCTCCACAAAAGGGAAAACACGATATTCAAAAAAAAGGGATAGCAAGATCTCCACAAAGGGGACAACAAGATCTTCAAAATAAGGGACAACAATATCTCCACAAAAGGGACATCAAGATCTCCACAAAAGGGATAACAACATCTCCACAAAAATGGGACAGCAAGATCTCCACAAAAGGGAAAACAAGAAGCTCATGTAACTGATCCACTCTCTTAGAAAAAAAGGGTAATTAAAAAAATAGGAAATAACATTTAGCCCCTCAAGCCCCCTCTCTTGTGGAATCATAGACCCCTATAACTCCAGTCCTTGTCCGTCTAGCAACCAACGATGTATTTATTATTGATAATGATCAAAACATTACATTTCTTAGGAACACTGGCATTTTAATAATTGTTTGGGCACTTTGGCCTCTCAATATTGTAACAATACATTATTTAAAATGGGGGTTCAAAACTCAGGGTGTTACATTTGATCTCTGTCATATGGACTTAGGGACAATTTTTCCAAGGTATAGACCATCACAAGACAACTGCAGCAAGTAGCCCACAAGAAGGGATAACAATGTATTTACCATAGTTGAGAAAAAAATAGTAGGTACCCCACAAGAAGGGACAAAAAAAGCACCACAAAAGGGACAACAAGATCTCCACAAGAAGGGACAACAAGATCTCCACAAAAGGGACAAAAATATCTTCAAAAGAAGGGACAACAAGATCTCCACAAAAGGGGACATCAATATCTCCACAAAAGGGATAGCAAGATCTTCAAAAAAAGGGACAAAAGGATCTCCACAAAAGGGACAACAAGATCTTTAAAATAAGGGACAACAAGATCTCCACAAAAAGGGGACAACTGTTGGACACACCTACCACACTTAGAGGGGGGGGTGGTGAATGAGTGTGGGGATCTTTTTCCCAAAACTTCCCTCTTACACAAAAAATCCTTAGTTAACATTCAACATTTTCTCATTACTCATTGCT
>CBVK0100852899.1:0-10493 GCA_900067695.1 Picea abies
GTCATTAAATGTGATCTGTAGTTAAATTATTACTTAGTTAACCACTATTATTTTCTTTAATTAATTTTACTTTGTAATCTTTAAGCATTTATCCAATTAGGGTCGTTACATACACCCACCCTTCAAGAAAATTCGTCCGGAAGTTAAGGTATCTGATGGTACAAAGGAAAAGAGCATGGTTCACACATTCACAACAAGTAATTGACATTATCAGTAAGTAAGTCAAGAATGTTCATACATAATAGTGTATATGTACAAGAAATGCATGTGTAGCTAGTACATGCAAATCTCGTGCATGTACTAATAATCAAAACTGTCATCCTTTAATAATTTAGGTATGCATTCAATCCAATCAGTAAGACTAGTCCTTTATAAAAGACAACAATCAATCAATTGTTTGAGAAATCATTTAATCACAATTATCCGGTTTAACAATTTTATTTTAAACAGCTGTGGTTTAGTTATGTCATAATGAATATCCATGTATACACATTTCTTTTTTTTTTTGAAGGGAAGACATCAATTCCACCACAAGACAAATCTCCATATTGTCACAACTATTACTACTCATCCTTCCTCCCTAACCTACTTCCATCTCCATTCCTATCCTTCCTCTGCTAGACTATCTTGGAGCATCAACTATATTGACCTAACTCCAAATAGAACCCGTAAGTGGAAGTGTCGCTATCTCGAACAAGCTTCCCTAGTAGGCAACTGACAATCATCATCACACGTCTTGGGGAGCGTGAACTAGCACCGTTCTCCCATGACTTCAGGTTTCAGAAGATACACAGTGGGAAATGCCTCCACCCCTCCTAATCATATCTAGGGTCCACACCCTACAATGGAGGATACACGGTGGGAAATGCCTCCACCCCTCCTAACAGAACCAGGGTCAACACCCTACAATGGAGGATACACGGTGGGAAATGCCTCCACCCCTCCTAACAGAACTAGGGTCAACACCCTATAATGGAACATACAAGGGCACCGTGTTGCTGGAGGTTTTGTCATCGTTTATTCGGTTTTGGGCAGTGTTAGTACCAAAATCATGCACTAGTCCACATATCATAGCAATGCATCCAAATCAATATAAATTTTTCATACATTATTCATACCATAATGTTTCTCGGTTAGTGGTCCTGATATCCACTTTCATCATCATTATCTCTTGGCTATTTCATAGCCCATAACCTGCAGATTAGTCTGCAACAAAAACTCATACCTTTCTATGCATTATCATCATATAATTGCATACTATCATCATTTCAATTTGGTATCCCCGTACCGATACATTAACATCAAAGTTTTCCACATAGAGTTAGATTTCATAATATCCCATAATTCAAACTCATCACCCATTCACGAGATTATCATTTGACCAAAATGGATTTCATCGTATCCAACATCATTCTAATAGTATTTAAACATTCAATAATTTCACTTTCTCACAATATGTCACATTATATACATCATCATCAATATCATTGAAACATTCATAAAATTTACATTCACATAATAGATCACATTACATGCATCATCATTAATAACACTTAAACATTCATAAAATTTCATAAATTTTAAAGTTTAAGTGTATCACTTAATAGTTTCACTGTGACTAGGAAATAAAGTGTGTAGGCCTCGGGTAATCCTGGCTGTCTAAGTCAAAAGGTGGTGTTACATACACCCCACCTTCGAGAAACATGTTCTCGAGGTGGTCAAAATAGTGAGGGATAGTCTCGCCATAGTGTCTCGGCGTCCTCCCAAGTAGCAGATCCCAGACTATACTTGTCCCACTGGACCTTAACTTGATCTACCAGACAATTTCTGAGCTATCGAAATCTACAGTCCAATATGCGTAACGGTTCTACCGTGAGGGTTCCCACGTCCGATACCTGCAATTCCTCCCAATTTAGTTTATGTGATTCATCAGCAACATAATGACGTAAAATAGATACATGAAATACATTATGAGTTTTATGCAAGTGGGGTGGCAGTATGAGACGATAGGCAATGGGTCCAATTTTCTCTTGGACCCTAAATGGCCCTATAAACTGAGGTGACAACTTTGTCCCCTTCCCGAACCGTATGTTACTCTTATTAGGCCCGATACGAATGAAAACCTGGTCCCCCACTTCATAATTCCAGTCGGTCCTGTGTGCATCTGCATAACTTTTCTGTCTATCCTGTGCTTCCTTTAGTCTCTGCCTGATCTGAATTACCTATTCCTCCATTTCCTAAATCAATTCTGGCCCAACTGTTATTCGGTCTTCTAGTCTATCCCAACTCAATGGCGTTCTACATGGCCTCCCATACAAAGCTTCGTATGGTGGCATCCTGATGGAACTATGATAACTATTATTGTAGGCAAACTCTACCAAAGGTAGGTACTTCTCCCACTGGGTTTGATTATCCATCACATACATCCTAAGCATGTCTTCCATGACTTGATTTACTCTTTCCATTTGCCCATCTGTTTTAGGATGATAAGTTGTGCTTAAGTTCAACTGAGTCCCCAACACTAACTGTAAACTTGTCCAAAACCTTGAGGTGAATCTGGAGTCCCTATTTGAAATGATCTTCTTAGGTATCCCGTGCAAACGGATAACCTCGCTTATGAACACTCATGCCACATCAGTAACATCGTAAGTGTCTCTAACCGGAATGAAATGAGCACTCTTGGTTAGCTTATCCACTATCACAAGAATGGTATTGTGTCTATGAGATGTGAGTGGAAACCCTACAAAAAAATCCATTGAGATGACTTCCCACTTGGACATAGGGACATCATGTGGTTGTAGGAGGCATACCAGGTGATGGTGATCGACCTTCACTTGTTGGCACTCTAGGCATCTGGCGACGAAATGGACTACATTGCGCTTTATGCCTCCCCAAAATAAGAGTTTATTCATCTCTGCATACATCTTCTTCACACCCGGATGCGCACAATACAGTGATCTATGGGCTTCCTTCAGTATGATGCTTCTAATATCCCCATTCTCTGGGATATACATCCTTCCTCGATATCTTAACAATCTGTCTGTTTCCAGATTATATCCTTCATACCTTGGGTCTAACTGCCTCCCTCTCTGGAGGTTTAAAGTAACCTTTAAATACCAACTGTCTCCTAGTAGTTGTGTCAACACATGTTCCATCAGACTAACCCTTAAGGTTACCAAGGAGAAGATACGTGGTCTCCTACTCATGGCATCTGCGACCACATTTTCCTTTCCCTTTATGTATGAAATACCAAAATCATACTCATTCATAAACTCACTCCATCGCCTTTGCCTAGCATTCAGATCTCTTTGAGTGAAGAGATGTTTTAAGCTTTGATGGTCTGTTTTGAGTTCAAAATTTCACCCCACAAGATAGTGCCTCCAAAGTTTTAGAGCTAGCATTACAGCTGCCAGCTCTAAATCATGAGTCGTGTATAACTCTTCATGCTTCTTCAAATTTATTGACGCATAAGCTATCACTCCTCCATCTTGCATTAGCACGGCCCCCAATCCTTGTTTTGAGGCATCCGTGTAGACCATGAAGTCCTTTTCCATATCTGACACTCGTAGAATTGGCGCACTAGTTAGTAACCTCTTAAGCTTAATGAATGTGCTATCACATTCTTCTATCCATTCATACCTGACCCCCTTGCGTTGCAAAGTGGTGATGGGTTTCGCTATTTTTGAGAATCCTTCCACAAATCTCCGGTAATAACCCGCTAGCCCCATGAAGCTTCTCACCTCATGGGCATTTTTCAGCACTGGCCATTCCATAATGGCCTTTACTTTTTCTGGGTCCATCGAGATTCCTTCACCGAAAATGATATGGCCTAAATAGTGGATCTCGTTCTGGAAGAAGGAACACTTCAACAGCTTCCCATACAATTTGTTCTCCCTAAGGCAAGACAACACTATTCGCAAGTGTTCCTTGTGTTCTCTTTCATTCCTGGAATAGATGAGAATGCCATCAAGAAAAACTTGTACAAATCGATCTAAGTACTTCCAGAATACACCATTCATGAGGCTCATGAATACTGCTGGCGCAATAGTCAATCTGAAAGGTACCACAACAAACTCGTAATTTCCAAACCGAGTTCGAAAGGCAGTTTTTAGGATATCACCTTCCTTAATCCTTAACTGATGATATCCAAATCGCAAATCGATCTTTGAGAATACCGCTGCTCCTTTCATCTGATCGACGAGGTCATCTATTCATGGCATTGGGTACCTACTTTTCACTGTAGCACGGTTCAAGTCCCTGTAGTCTATACACAGTCGTAAGGATCCATCCTTCTTCTTTACAAAAATTATCGGTGTGCCCCAAGGTGAGACACTGGGCCTTACTAGCCCTAAGTCTAGTAACTCCTTCAACTGCATTTAAAATTCAAAAGGTTCCGGCGGCATCATTCGATATGGAGTCTTGGATATTGGTTCTGCACCAGGTTTATCTCAATAGTAAAATCAAGCTCCCTCTCTAGAGGTAACCCTCGTAACTCGTTCAAAAAAACATCCTGAAATTCTGACAAAACTGGGTACTGATCCAATGAGGGTCCCTTCCTTTCTTTCACTGCCTCTACTACATAAAGTCGACACCCTTGTCTCAAGCATCGCTTGACCTTCATAGTTGATATAAAGCGTAATGAGACTTTTCTCTATACACCTTGGATCTCTATTGGTCTTCCTTCATCATCAATACAAAGCACCCTCTTTGTGAAACAATCTACCAAAGCTCGATGAGCTGCTAACCAATCCATTTCAATGATTAGGTCATACGCCCCAAGAGCAGTGATGTATACCTTCAACCTAGTAGTGCACACTCCTAGGTATACTATACAATTATCGACACTAGGTCCTACGACTTGTTTTTCCCCCAAAGCCATCTCAACTTGTTTGAAGTCATCGTGCTCGTAGGCTACCAGCCCACTCTTTTCTAATGCAAATGGTGAAATGAAACTATCTGTTGCCCCAGAATCAAACAAAATCTTAACATTGATATGATTTAGTGTACTTGATGATTCTACTACTGTGGATTGATGTTCGGCCTGGCGGTTGTTAACTGCTGCGTAAATCTGATGGTTGCTACTTGACCTCCCCATTGGTGCCTTTCCTTCTCTATGCACGAACCCTGATTGTAACTCCGGGCAGTCACGCTGGTAATGGGGTCCCCCGCACCCCCAACAGGTAACACCAGATTGAACCTGTGCATTGTTATGTGTCTGTCTTTGAAATGAGTTCCTTCCCCTCGAACCCTTGCCCCTACTAGTTGTTCCCCGAGATGGTCATGGACCTGTCTGCACTGTTGGCGATGAACGCGATGTTGCACTAGCTGCCATTGAAATCCCTGCAGCTACGGTCCTTGGCACAACCCTGTTACCATATGGTGGTGGCCTTGAGCCCCCTCCCCTAGGAAATGTCCTCGAGGTCTTTCCTATGAATCCAAGGCGATGCGAAAATGCCGATCTTGTACCCCCTGTTAAGTTCATGTGTTCTTTTGCATAACGTGCATTTTCTATCGCCTCTACTACTAAAGACGGTTTCCATATCCGCACCATAGCTCTTATCTTTGGGTTCAATCCATAAACAAAGTGCTCTACCTGTCGTTGGTCATTGTCCATATACGAAACGTATTTGACCAGTTCCATAAACCTGTTCTCATATTCTTCTACAGTTCTGTTTCCTTGCACTAAGGCATGAAATGCCCCTACCTATTTCTCCTCGTAGTATGTTGGTAGATATTTCCTTCGAAACCTCTCCTCGAAAAGTTCCCAAGATACTGTGTTTGGGGTAAGGTGTAGTTGTCTTTCCAAGCTGCCCCACCAGTTCAAGGCGTCGTCTCTTAACAGGAAAATTGTGGTCTTTTCCTTCGAGTTGGACGCATAGTCTCTTAAGGAAAAACACCTTGTCATGCCTTCCAACCATGCTTCTGCACGTTCACTTGCGCGACCTCCGGCAAACTCCAGAAGTTTGATCTTTTGCAACTCTCGCGTGATGTCTTCAGGTGGAAATTCTCCCCTGGAGTTCCTTGATGCTTCTGGATTACCTGTTCTAGACTGTGGGAGTTGCACTTCAGTCCCTACTGGTTGGCGCCCCTTTAAGGTCTCGTTAATGGCTTCCAACGAGCGCAGTATGAGGGCTAGTTCAGGCAATGGTGGTGGTGGTGGTGGTGGTGTTGGTGGTGTTGGTGGCATTGATGGTGCCCGTGACGATGCTCCCCTGCCTCGACCCCTTCGAGTCTTGACCGTCTTGTATGACCTAACCTGCATCACCCCAAAGTTGTCTGGGTGAGTTCAAGGATGTTTCATATTGGTGCTACTTAAACTTAGAAACAGGGTTAGGCGTAATTTTTCTTTACTTGTCTATAAACAGACATTACTCCATTAGGGGATTGGCTAGGTTTGGTTTAGGGTTAAGCGTCTAAGCTTGGTTAACATCGAACTTTAAGGTAGGTTAACCTTACACTTAAATAAAATAATTAATTTAAAATTATTATTACACTAATTTAACCCAAATTATCTTTATTTTAATTTAAACTAACTTGACCTTGTTTATATATATAAATTATTTATACTAAATTATTTAATTTATTTTAAATAATTTTTAACACTTTAAATCATATATAAAAATAATTAAACGTACACACAAGGATTCGAGCACGCATGGGTTCCACGTGCTCATCTGGCTTCCTCAAGCTTCCTCATATCTAACCCCATCATTCTACACCTGTCAGCTTTTTGCATCCCTATGCATTCTTCTCACTCACTGAGACCCTCCTCGCCTCATTCTTTCTCCTCCATAGATCTTCCTTTTCTCTGTTCAGAGGTTTCCTGGATCTCCCTTGCCATGGATCACATCCTCACCGTTGTTTTGAGCACTTCACTAGCGTTGGTTATTGTTGTATCTGCTCCAGTTCGTTTTGCAGAACATAGTATATTGATGTGGTTACTGACAAGATCCAGGACTTGGAGTCCAGTCTCTTTGAAATGTTGGGAACCAATTCCCCTGTCTATACACTTTACAGAGTTCTCCCTCAGGTATGGTAAGAGGTATGGTCTTAGTACCTTCGTGAAGAACGCGAGGTTGATCGAATCAAGAAATAATAAAAAAATGATTTGCTTGTAATTCCAACTTTGTACGGATTTGGTATTTTGCTTTCAATTTATTTCATTTGTATTTATAATTTTACTGATCTATGTATACCTGTTGCTATATGTGTATATATATATATTGTTTTATGGGTATACAGGATCATTCAAATTCATCAACCGAGCCGAAGTGGCTCTTTGGACTTCCTTGGGAATCACTGGTCAATATACGACCTTCAGGTCTTTCCCATTTCTTCACGGCCTCTGCCCGGAACCGTGCCCAAATTTCCTCCTAGGAATCCTGTTTATCGGGCTTCGGGGTTTCTTAATCCTCAATGTCGAGAATTTCTATTCCTTCAGACTCCCGATTTCTGATTCATCGATACGACACTTTATATGCTAACCCTCCAGGATAGACATCCCTCTCATATGACCGTCGTTCCATGTGACCCTAGCCCTATCCTACATCGGAGTTTCGGGGTTCCAATTGTCAAACCTCACAAGTCCTTAGGACTCGCGATTCTCCGATCCCTGATATGCTCCTAGCGCATTAGCCCTTCAAGCTATGCCCGTGGTCCACACGGCCTCTCCTTGTGACCGAAGTCTTATCCTTTATCGAGATTTTGAAAATTGCAATATCGAATTGCATGAATCCCGTGTCTAAGGAATTCTCGATATCCCGATACCCGATGCGCCTCTTCCTTGTGCATTTTCCCCTTTTCGGCTATGCTGAGGTCCATGTGACCGGTTCCTATGTGATCGTTGCCTTATGGTTCCCCATCAGGGTTTCAGTCCTCCTCGAGCAAGAATTTCATCAATTTGAAATTTGCGATGCCTTTAGGCGTTTACCCTTGGTCAACAAATATAAATTTTTAGGGCCCCTCTAAAATTTTATTTAGTGGGTCACACTTTAACTTTTGCGAGTTAAATGTTAATGAAATCTGGATTCAGGGTTTCGTGTAACAAGGGTCAATGTAATTTAAATCACGAAACCCCGACCTCCCATTTTGCGATGTGATTAAATCTGTATTAAACATTCATTAATTAATCCTTTTTAATGAAGGGTTATGAGTTAAGTTGATTACGTCGGGCTTTCGGGGTTCACGATTTTGTAGTGCATGGACACCTTGTCCACGAAACTCACGACATCCCGATACCCGATGCAATCTGCCACCTGTCCACTATTGATCCTTCCGTGGGCCCCATTTTCCCTTGGCTCATCGGGAAATCGCGTTTTGAGATTTTGCAACTCTTGTTGCTATGTTCCCGGGACTCTCGATATCTCGATTCCCAATGAAGCCCTCCTTTGGAGCTTTCACCGATGGTGCTAGATGATTTCCACGCGTCCCTTCAACGGATGATCCTGATTACGTCGGTATTTCGGGACTTTCAATGTCATGTTTCCTTTGGCCTCAGGAATGTTGATTTCCTGATTCTCCGACTCTTCCTGGATCCTTGACGTGCGTCCTATCTGAGATCCACGACTGTGATCTCTTCTCGTAGCTCCAACACCTGGTCCTTTGACACCTGTCTTCCACTATCTCTCGTCGTGGCCCACACGACTCCTTCGTCGAGATATCGTGAAATGCGACTTCGAGCTGCAAGATTTTCTTGCCCCGAAAACTCTGATATGCCAAATCCCGACTCCTCGGGATCCTCTGACATGCGTCCTCAAAATGAATGGCTCAGATCTCGTCAGGGTTCCTTGCTTTTATCGAGAATTTTTCCGTCGGGAAATCGGCACTTGCGTTGTCGTGATCCACTCTCCTCACAGATCCTCGACTCCCGATCCCTGATGCCACTTGGCGTTGACCCCTCCGAGAGTTGACCTTTTGACACCTGTCCACCCTCGGTGTATGGGAGTTCACGAGTTCACGAATCAAAAACCTATGAGTTCTGGGACTTGTCTTTTCCCGAACCCTGATCTGTGATTGTTCGGTGTGGCGCGACACCTGTCCACCACTCTAACCCTGGTGGTCCCCATGTTGTCCTTGTACCCGTCGAGAAATCATGTTTCGGGTTATCGCGATTCCTGTTGTCATGTGCACAGAACTTTCAATTCCCCGATCTCTGACTCTGCGGGATCTCCTGACACATGTCCCTGTTGTTTGGATGGCTCTGATCCTATCGGGAAATCGCAGATCGTGATTCCTTGATGCAATAGTTCTACACTCCTGAAATCTCTGATGGGTAAAATCTCAATGCCTCCCCAAAATGTTGATGCATGTCCCTGTCGAGATCAACGGCTAGGATCCGTTCTCGGGATTTCGAGAACCACAAGGTCTCGATTCTCTGGCTTAACAAAACCCTGATGACTCTGATATCCCGATGACTCTTCCGGGACTCCTCCTTTGCGCACTAGGACTTAAACCCTGCACAACTTCTCGAGATATAATGGCTGATGGGATTTCGCCTGAGATCTGACGACTCAGATCCGTTCTCCTGCATAATAGGAAGCTCTCCTTTGGGATAATGATTAGTTGCATGAAACTCTTCGTGATGTAAAATTTCTCTCTTTTGGCACAGTTAAAATTTATATTGGCCTATTGTTCATGAGATTTTACATTATTTAAAATTCACCGAGGCTAATACAGGCAACTAGCTTACACTGTTCCCGCACAATACAAGTCTTCTAAATTTCCATTTTTGACTTTGCATTGGCAGTTCCTCCTTTAGGCAAGTTCGAGGTGAAGTAGGCCTTTCCCAGGTCTTGTGAATATCCTCTTTCATTTTATCTAGTGTAGTTCTTGTAGTTATTAAATCTTACCAACTTCAAGCCTTCCATAGAAGCTTCCCTCGACACTTCCATCGATTTCAGGTGTCTATCTTACCCAAAACTTCATTGTCAAGTGTTGCTCAAATAAAATAAAATTATCAGCTCTCTTTTCATGCTTAATAGCTTTATTAGGCTGCTTTAATGGTATCCATTTCGTGGGAAGTGATCCTTCAAACTATCTAGTTTGCTGCCACTTAATTTAAAGGGTGTTCCTTTAAATATTCAGACTAAGACTGTATTACCCATTCATGATCCAGTTAAAGGGTATTACCTAAAGCTGTTGCTTGCGATATATGATATTATTTGCTTGGGTAATGTAGGGGTGCTACCTGTATATTTTCAGATACTGTAACAGTCATATTGGGTCAACTAAAAGTGTTTTGTTTGTAGTTTAAGCATGGCTAGAGTTAACACTCGGGGTTTTGGCCATTAGGCCCAGATTTCGAACTAAGACGCTCTGATACCATATGTAACAACCAAATATTTCTAAACAACATTTACTTTCATAAATAATTTATTTCAATAACTGAGATAACAACTTCATAACATAACAACAATCTTTGTAACAACACCTTCAACAACTTAAATTTATCGATGAATAATGCTTTTATTGCAGAATGAAATAAATTCATAATT
>CBVK0100852900.1:0-10493 GCA_900067695.1 Picea abies
TCAGATGATTCCAAGGATTGATAAGGCATAGTCGAGACCATATTGACAACGGCAATATGATGTGTGGTAGGTGGAAGTGGTGTAGGGAAGGTACCCATAAGGCTAGAATCTTTCAATAAGACAACACCAACGCTTTCATATGTAACTGGATGGTCTCCCAAAAAGGGAATGTTGTTGGTAGCAGGGATGCGAGCGTCAGGTGTGAAGAAATAAGGCTGATCGATGGTAACAATTTTTCCTTGATGGGGGAATTGTACACATCGAAACACCGACGAGGCGATGACAGTCATAGCGTAGAACCAACTTCTTCTGAGTAATAGGTTGTAATCGAGGGGGGCATCGACCACCTCGATGTCAACGGTAATAGTTTTTTTGCCCAACTGAACGACTAAGGATTGTAATAATCTGTGAGGATGAAAACCTCGTCCATCGAAAGAGTGTAACATCATAGGGGATTTTTTAAGGGAAGGTGATTTCAAGATTTTCCAACAGGGTAGAGACATGACACAGGTAGAGGATCCCTCATCCAGTATAGTTTGGTGGATTTGTTGATTGTGAACAACAACATCGATTTGGAAAGCTAGCTAGTGGGAGAGTCATGGTTGATGGTCGTCTAGATTAAACGTGAGGTTGTTTGATGGCTCCGGATCAAAAGAGCCGATAGCAGCTAAGAGCATTCTACGTTGGCTGGGACAGTGTTGTAGAACTTCCAAGGTGGACATAGTGCATGGTGCTTGGGCCAAATGTTCTACAATGTTGTAGTTTTGGGTAGCCGGTGAATTAGGATTGAAAGTAGATTTCCAAATGGTGCTCTTAGGAGGGTGTAAGATGGAGTCAAAAGAAGGTTTCTCAATCTGGATTGGCTCGGATGGAGGGCTAACAGATGGAGGATTAACAGAGGATGGTAACGGGTCCGGTGGAGAACCGTTAGCAATCTTTGGCTTATTAGGTTTAACTAGCGTGTCATATGTCGCAGAGCAAGTGGTTAGATTAACCCCATTAAACATGTAAATGTGGGCACTTGTCGAGGCCTCATCGTGGGGTTGGTTGGAACTGCTCCCCGGTGTGGGGGTTTGGGCAACCAAAGATTGTTGCTGTGGAAAAGGCCGAGTAAGCACAACGGGTTGTGAATTTCCCTTGAAAATTTTTACCACTCCATCGTGATGTGGGCAGTCTCGAGTGTAGTGATCGTCTCCACAAATGAGACATGGGAATTTCAGTTTTTCGTTGTGGTTGTTTTCCAGCAACAGGGGTTTGCGGTTGGGTTTTGGGTTGTTCGTTGTTATTGTTCTTCTTTGGTTTATTTATCTCTTTCTTCTTTCCCCCAAGTTGTTGTGAAGGGGTTGATTGGACCGCATTCACCTCAGAGACCTGAGTTTGAGGGGGGGTAGAAGAGGGTGCAGTCGGACTGGGAGCAGCCATCGAAGTGGACCGCTGAATCATTCCAGTAGACTTAGTAGTAGATTGGGTTTTGACAGAGCCAATAACTCCATCCACGTGGGAAGCAGACGATGGTTTAAATGGATCATTAGTGGCACGGGTAGCGTTCTGGATCAACTCGTACAGAGTACCGGATTGTGAATAGACTAAGTCTAAGTACTAAGCTCGGGCGATGGCTTCTTCCTCGGTGACTACACCACCCATGGCAACATCATGAGCAATCTGGGGTAACAACAATTTAGTGAACCATTCTGCTAACAATTGGTCAGGAATGACTGCTTTGATTAGCCTTCGTCGTCGTCTCCATTCATGAATATGATCGGAAATATGTATGGAAGTTATCTGGCGAAGGGAGGTTAATAGTTCAGTACCCGTCTCGTATCGAATGGGCAGTTGGAAGTGTGTGAGGAAGGACATGGCGAGGGAGTTGAAATCGTGAAAAGATGTGCATGGTAGTTCAATATACCATTTCGTTGTGGAACCCATAAGTGTTCGTTGGAAAAGATGCAAACAAATAGAATCGTCCATGAGGGAGTTGGATGAACACCACAAATGGAAAGTCTTCTCCGGACTTTCCGTCAAATTTTGGGGTATCAAAAGGAAGTTTAGCTGGGATAGCTGGCCAAACCAGAGAATGATAAATAGGGTCATTCGTTAACCGAGACAAGTTTGGAAGATCCAGAGTAGCTAGAAAAGGTATTTGTCGGTTAACCTGTGGGTAATGTTGGTGTGGCAGCGGGACACCAGTAGGGCCCATTACTGAGTTATGTGGGTAATTATAACTAGTGGGCCCTCTTGTATGAGGTTGGTTTTGACCAGAGTAGATAGGATTTGAGGTGTTTTGAGAAGCATGTGTGAGCGGAGGATAACCGAATGGGTTTTGCAGGTTATAGGTTGGGTTTGGCATTTGTCCATAAGGGGGTTGTTGCAGATTCTAAGGATTTTGTCCTGTCGGGAACTGTGGGTTCCCTTGAAAAAGGATGTTCCACGGATTAGGTGCGGCAGACATATTTTGTCTGTGTGGTTGATGGTAGACTCCAGATTGAGGCTTCCCCCCAGCATGAGGGTGCCCTCCGAATGGAATTTGTCCTCCAGTGGGAGGATGCCCTCCAGCTTGAGGGAGAGTTCCCAGAATTTGAGAACCAGACGTAAAAGACTGACCGGTGCCGCCGAGTGGATTAGGACCACCAAGACCAGCCCCTCTAGGTTGTTGGATAGGAGTGGAACTTCCCGGTATGACTTGGGTAGTAGTAGCTTGGGCAGTGGTGGCAGTGAAATCATTCAGTGCCCTGAATCCAAAAGGGAGTGTAGGTCTTGGTGTTACAGGTGTGTCAATCGCATCTTGATTGACCACCGCATTACCGGCGGGAATAGTCAGAATGTGAGGGACCATTGTAGAATGGGTCATCTGGAGGGGAATACTAGACCTTGGGCCAATGGATGGTATGTTCGGACCAACGGGTGGTGTGGCTGTAAAAGTGGTGGTACTGATAAAATGGTTTAGGGGTACGGTGTAGGAGATGGGTGCATCGGCACCTTCCCCTGTTCCATAAAGATCTCACACCAAGCATGGCGGACTTCGAACAATGTCTGTGGTCCAAAAAGGGTCATCGGCTAAAGGGTTTTGATGAGACCCAGTCAGAATGTCATAAGGATTGACGACAACAAATTCACCAATGGAATTCAGTTGGAGGATACATCATTCATATCCCTCTGGAATGCGGTAATCTTCCGGAGATTCTAAAACAATTCAAAAATTCTCCAAAGGAGTGGGAACTTCTTCCTAGGAAGTTGTAGTATTTTGAACCTCGCTCTATTGAAGAGATTCCTCCATAGAATGAGGGGGTAAAGGGGCATTTCCTTCCATATTTTCTGGAGGAAGTCCCTGTAGCCTCCGCGAACGGCGTGGAGGTTCGATGTTGGTGAAAAAGAGTCGGCGAAAGAGATCTATGGCCAACTATCGGAAAGAAACAACATACGCTAATAGAAATCTAAGAATCACAACCAAGAAAACAGGACCTTCTTTTGATGACCGTACTAGTTGGTGATGAAATCCAATGTCGTGTGATCAAGTCCAAAAGGGGCGGAGATAAGGTGGAACAATTACAATGGTGACCTGCTTAACAGACTTACGCCTTGGTGCAAGCTTCCACGCAGTAATTGTGGATTTACCCTCCAAGGAGCCCGAGTGAGTTTGACCAATGTCTGCTCCAGGTACAGTGAGACTTCCCATCACCGTCACTTTGTGTAAGACCCTAAATATTATGGCCACTAAGGTTACCAATTCACAGTCAGCCCCTGGGCGGGAATAGTCGACAGTCTGATCTGAACATATGAGCAGGGTATCGAGCCCGAAATCAACTAAAAGGCTTCCACGCAGTAATTGTGGATTTACCTTGAAGTGACCCCCATAATACGATCTGACCACCATAATCAGTTAAACCATGGAGGGTTAGTCCCCGTAGCTCACCCGAATGTGATCTCGTGCGTAACCCCTGTGTAAGAGGGGGATCCCAGGCATACTTATATGATGATTTGATTTGACTCTCCCTAACTCAGGATGCTATTGTTTGTTTTGGAAACTTTGGAGAGTTATGCTCACAGCCTAATCCAAAGTACTAAGTCTAGTCTACTATTGGTGGAGGATCCTAGAAAAGAAAAGTTCTAAATAATTTTTAATTAGCGTTGATTTTTATAGTTGTTCTTTACTCAAAAAGGGGTGCATGGAAGTGAAACGAATGGAATTATGACTCAGTCCCAAAAATGCATCAGAGATGATAAGCATTCATTTCTTTTCAATGAACATCTATCTAAGGGAGAGAGAGAGTTCTTTTCACTAACAAGCACAAATAAGGAATGTCCTCAAACAATTTCTCAATCAAATCCTGAAGTGATGCTAAAACTTTTTAGATGCCTTCTAACATGCACAATCAATCATGAAGATACTTTTTATTGTTTGCATATGAATAATGATTAATTCAAAACAAGGCTCGTCTTGCTAATTATCTTCTTGGATGAATGAAAATCAGACCAACACAAGCAAGAATCATACAAACAATACACCCTCTCGTCGTAATCAAAACGAAAAGTGAAAGAAAAGAAGCAATCGAAGAGAAATCAAACTTCACACCCAAAAGAAAAATTCAACAAACAATGATCTTTAACTAAAATCAAAATGAAAGGATCTGTAGGCCTTTGATGACCTTCACCGGAGTTTTTTTTTCAGTTGATGAGGAGAGAAAGACAATGCATAGATTTCTAACTCCAAATGATATAAAAACTCAACAAAAATAGTGAAGAAGGCTACAAAATATAAACAGTAAGACGTTTTTTCTTCAAGCAAAATACCGATATCCAAGCTGGAAAGAAGAAGGATTGACTCACAAGGTTACCCAGCAGGAGAGACACAGAGAAAAACCCTGAAAAAAACAATTATGGAAGGTTTATTGGCCAAAGGAGGGATGGCGCTCTGTTGTCAAGGAAAAGGAGCGTTATAGTGCTCTGTGAAAGGCTATTAGGGAGCGCTGGCACTCTGTTAACACAAGGACAAGAGCGCCAGGTTCAAAAACTCCAAAAAATGTCAAAAATTCCAAAAATTGCTATTCAATCTCGACAATTAGGCTGAGTATGATGGGGTAGGGAGCCAATCAGCTCATGAAACCAATCAAAAGAGGATTGAACTAGGTCTAAAACAATCAAGGGGTAAAACAAGGTTAATGAGGAGAAATCAAAACAAGAAATTTCGATTTGAGGCTATCTCCGCAGTGGAGTCACCAGTTTCTGTTGTAGGAAAATATCCCCGCGGATAGGTGGATTACCTCAAAGAGCTTGACCTTAACTCTAAGACAAAAAATTCTTAACGTGGACACTGAATTCCTTTCAAATCTATCCAAACTAACACATGAGAAGGAAGGAGAATAAAAGTACCTCTTTATCGACATTTGTCCCTGCACGCTCCGAGTTGTGCTCCGATCCTTTGCTCCTCGCTGGGCTCTGTAGACAAACAAGATACGACCACTTCCTACTCTATTGATATTATCTTGAAAAAATATCTATCTATCCATGATAAGTTCATGTAACATTAGACACAAAATAGAAAGAAACAGGCCAAGCGTGTCATATTAATGAGAATAACGACAGCAATACTTACAATCGTAGATGCGAATGCGACAGCTTTGTCAAGTCCCCTTCGTCTAACCCTTGCTCGAAAGATCCACAAACTGGGTAACAGCAGCTTCACTGATCACTCTCCTTTGGTTGATTGTCTGTTTCCTATGAGATCATAGGTTTCATGCTAGCAATTCTTCCCCCCTTTCCAACATCATAGAGTTTGCTTATATAGGTTAAGAGGAGCTTAACCTCTTGAGTTATCTTTAGAACAATTTGAGGAACCTCCTCCTTAGATCAGGGATATCCTGATGAAACCAAGAATTCGAATGCAACTACCTTCTAAACTTGAAATATCCTCCCCTTATTCTCCTCAACGGGCCAACTACTGCCTCAGATTAGGTAGCGCTCCCTCAAAAGGGGCATCAGAGCACTGTAGCGCTCCCTAGGAAGCTTAAGGGTAGCGCCAATGCTCCAAAAGTGGATAGATCTCCTTCAGAAGGTTAGGAGAGCATTATAACGCTCCCTGAAGCCTTATAGGGGAGCGTCAGTGCTCCCTAGACTGATATAGGGGAGCACTCACCCTCAGAACCATTGATTAAGAGCTCTTCTCAGGTGTCAAGAGTTCCTTGACTTTAGTTAATCAATTCCTCTTCTCCAAATCAAGTGTATGAGATGTTTTAAGTGACTCCTTAGTGTCATCGGCATGGCAATATGCTCGAACATCATTTTTGACACTTGTGAACAACTTGCAACACTTGCGAAAGTTGTAAGGAAGATGCGACACTTATGACAATTGAGAGGAACATGCGACACTTATCCAGTTGAGTAATTTTGACGTGTAACAACCTATTCTTCTTTATATGATAAGTAATATTTACATTATGTACATTATCATACTCATAAGAACCAACTCATAATGAGGCTACAACCTCTATTTTGCAAGCTGCAACTTGTTGAGAGCAGCAATTCTTTGTTTTCTCTAGCACCTACTAGAAGAAAGCACCAACTCCCTGGTTTCTCTAGCACCCACTAGAAAGAAGTAACAACTCCCTAAGTGTTATAGCACCAACTAGATGGAAGAAAAAACTTCCAGTCACACAGGCACCAACCTGTATAACAGAGAACAATAATTCTCCCTTGCACCACCCTACCACCCTGGTTTCTCTGGCTGCAACCAGATGGAAACTCCAACTCCCTGTGTTCAAGCACCCACTTGAACCTCTGAGGACAACAGTCTTCCCTAGAACCTCCCTACCACCCTGAAATATAAATATTTGCTAATGAAACTTATTACAGTGATATAATGTTCATCAGTGGCTTACTAGTATCATCATTGTTCTGCTACAGTGCTCTACTCTCTTATATCAGTGTCTCTCTGCCTGCATCTTCTTACGCTGTCTGATCTTCTGCTCTTCTTTACAATTGCACCTCATCCTTCTTTTACTGTCTCAGCTATGCATCTTTGTTCTTTGCTTCTGCTACACTTTATGCTTTGTGTCTTCTTTTGATTCTCTAAATTATGCCTCTTCTGTGTATTTCATCTCCTCCCATAGCATTCCATTTCCCCATGTGTGATTCCTCTCTACCGCAACCCTCATCTCTTCTTTGTTCTGCATTCTTATAGTCTTTGTGCACCTTTTACATCCCTATGTGAAATGCTTATGCATGATCTTCATGTCGAGTGTTGTTCTTGATCATCATTGCAACTCTTCAGCTTCTCTGGTTGTCAAACCCATGTGTCCATCATCACTGGGTGTTATGCTAAGATTCCTTAGCCTGTCTACCAATCAAGACTCTTCATCTTCTCTATGAAAGTTGAGCTCATCCTCTCTGTTGCAGTTACAGGCTTCAATTCTCTTCCATCTATCAATCACCTCCTAAACAGTCTTCATTCCATTGGCAGATGCCTTGAGACTCTTCATCTTCTCTAGCAATTACCCTGAAGTCTCTTCCAGTCCTCTGGCAGAAACAATCAATCATTTCTAGTAGTTACACTATGAACCTCCAAAAAATGCATCAGCAACTGAATCGCCACTGATCGATTAACTGAGAAGAGAAACAGTAACCCTTCGATCATATTCCCAAATAACCTACACCGTTGGATCATAAATTATGGGTCTCACACTTATTTTTCCATTTCGCAATTCGACATTTGGGCATTTCGGCTTTCCTGTGGTGAGGCATCTCGTCTCTCCAAGTCACGATCTCTGAAATGGAGATTATCTTCATGCTACCTCCTCCCTTGAGCCTTCGTCGATGTGACGATAGGTTATGACCAGGGGCCAATTCTGAACACGTATTTCGCATTTCGCATTTTGGGGATTCTGTGATGAGTCATCTCGACTCTCCATGTCCCAACCTCTGAAATGGAGCTTGTCTTTTCTATCTCTTCTCTACAGCTATTCAACGATGTGACCATCGACGGTGACCAAGCGCTTATCCATACAGTGCTTTCACAATTTCACATTTTGGCACTCCGGGACTCATGTGATGAAGAGTCTCATCTCTTGACTCCTCCAACTCCCAGTATCCGAAACTCCGGTCGATGTGCCTGTTTTGGGATTTTTGGAATTTCGCATTTTGGCACTTCAGGACTCCTATGATGAAGAGTCTCGACTCTTGACTCCTCCAACTTTCGGTATCTGAAACTTCGATCGATGTGCCTAGTTCGGGATTTTTTGGTGTTTCGCATTTCGACACTTCTGGACTCCTGTGATAAAGACTCTCGACTCTTGACTCCTCCAACTCCCGGTATCTGAAACTTCAGTTGATGTGCCTATTTCAGGATTTTTGGCTTTTCACATTTTGGCACTTTAGGACTCCTATGATGAAGAGTCTTGACTCTTGACTCCTCCAACTCCCGATATCTAAAACTTCGATTGATGTGCCTATTTCAGGATTTTCGTCGTTTCGCATTTTGTCACTTCAGGACTCCTATGATGAAGAGTCTCGACTCTTGACTCCTCCAACTCCTGGTATCCGGAACTTCGAAATTGAGTCTTTGTTTTTTATACTTGAAATGGAATTTATCTTATGATCTTGCCATGCGATCATCATTGTGCTATTGGTCGTGATCTTTGCCATCAACGACAAACACACATACTCTGCACTCTGTGTGCACCTCTACACTATCTCTTCTGGTCTTCACGAGCTTTCTCTGCTGCGTCTTCCAAAAATACTTCTATTTCCCACCTGGCATATTATACCTGTACTCAAGCCATCATCGTTGTTGTACTTTCCATTAATGACAAGCATACGTTGCTTGTAAAACATGCCAACAATCTCCCCCTTTAGCATTGATGGCAACAAAGGCACCCAGACCTATTCTTTTCTCCCCCTTAGACATCAATGTCAAAGAAAACACTCCCCCCCAAGCTGTTGCAGTATTTTTTAGAGGTATCAGATATTCAATCAATACAACCTCCCCCTAACAGGATGGACTCTCTTAGGTATGAGACGGGATGACACCCAGCTTCTGTCAAAGATATTCAAATGGTGTCTTAGCTAGGGGTTTAGTAAAGATGTCTGCAATTTGTTCTGTGGTTGGAATGTGATGGACTTGAACAATTTGATTGGTGACCTGCTCTCTCATAAAATGGTATTTTATGAGAATATGCTTGGTCTTGGAGTGGAATACAGGATTCTTGGACACACTAATGACACTAGTGTTATCACAATAAATTTCGGTGCAGTGTATTTTACCTCCGAGTCTGCAAGTGTCTGAATCATCCATAATACCTGAGTGCAACAGGTAGCAGTAGCAATGTACTCTGCCTCTGTAGTTGATAAAGAAATGGAACCTTTCTTTTTACTCAACCATGCTACTAGAGAATCTCCTAAGAAGAACGCACCTCCACTCGTGCTTTTCCTTTCATCCATCCAGTTAGCCTAATCAACATCTGAGTAGACTGATAATTGAAAATTCTGATTCTTAGGATACCATAGGCCATAGTTCATTGTTTCTTTCAAATATTTGAATATCCTTTTGATAGCTAGCAAATGACTCTATTTAGGTGTAGACTGATATCTTCCTACCATTCCAACAACATGCATTATGTCTAGGCAAGATGTTGTGATGTACAGCAGGCTGCCTATCATTTACCTATATGAAATTTGATCAACATCAGGTGAGTCATCATCCTTGCTTAATTTGCATGCAGTAACCATAGGCGTGCCCACATGTTTAGAATCTTCCATTTGAAACCTTTTCAACATTTCTCTTAGATATTTTTCTCGAGAAATGAACATCCCTTCAGACCTCTAAGTAATTTGCAGACCAAGAAAAAATGACCATTCACCTATCATAAAAATTTCAAACTCAGAATCCATGGTAGAATAAAACCATTGTACCAATGAATCCTTATTACATCTGAAGATGATGTCATCTACATAGACCAACATGATGAGAAAATCATTATCCTCTATTTTGATATATAGATTGTTGTCAATTGTTCCTCTCTTGAACCCTTTGTCTTTGAGATACATATCTAGTCTGTGATACCAGGCATGAGGGGCTTGTTTTAACCCATATAAAGCATTCTTCAACTTGAATACTAATTCAGGGTTATCAGGCAGTTCAAAAGCCTCTGGTTGTTTCATATAGACTTCTTCATTTAAATCTCCACTTAGAAAAGCTGACTTGACATCCATTTGAGAGACTTTAAACCTTTTATGACAAGCATAGGAAACAAATATTTTGATAGCTTCTAATCTTGCTACAAGCACAAATTTTTCATCAAAATCCAGTCCTTCTATTTGAGCATAGCCTTTATAGACCAATCTTTCTTTGTTCCTAACAACTTGTCCCTGCTCATTCAACTTATTCTTAAAGATCCATTTGGAACCAATGATATTTTTACCTTCAGGTCTATGAACCATCTCCCATGTATTGTTTTTCTCAATCTGATCAAGTTCATCATTCATTGCTTTAACCCAATGGTCAT
>CBVK0100852901.1:0-10493 GCA_900067695.1 Picea abies
ATATATACAAAGTTTTCTGGCATCCGTGTGTGCAGCTTGTTCCTTCGTTGTTTACCATGAGCAAAGTGTTCTTGGGCGTTTCTGGCATGTCGTGGGCGTTTTCTTTTACTTTCCATGGACCGTATTTACTCTGGATTTCTGAATTTATTGAGCGTATCGTTTCTTTTTCTGCTATGGTTCAGCATTCGTTTATCTTTTTCTTTCATGATTATGTAAAATCATTGCCATGGCCCCAAAGGTTCTGCGTTTGCATTTGGTTAGGGCCAGAATGGGCGTTTGCTTCCATCGGCGTTCCTTAATTACTTGTGTTGTTAATCATCCGTTTCTTTCATTGGCTTTGGGCGTTTTCTTTATTTATGATGGGCGTTCTTAAATTTCTACGTTTTTATCTGCGTTTCACTGTAAAAAAAGGGGGTCTGCATTTCTATCTGTGGTTACTGGGTAATGTCTGCGTTTTACTGGATTGTAGTGGCATTTACATCTGCTTCTCTTTCGTAGCTAAAAACGCGTGGGTCTGCATTTGACTTACCTAAATTCTAGCTTCCATAACTCAGCGTTTTAATGTTTCTGTTCTTATACCTCTGCGTTTTAAACAAAACTATGAATGCGTCGATCTACCCTTTATGAAATCTGCGCTTCAATACATTTAGAAATGTAGGTACATAAAAATGTGCGAGTTGGATGTTATATTTGAAAACTGTTTATACTTTAAAAAAAAGGGTTTATATTTTAAAAACTGTTCGGTAGTGTGCTGGAGTTTTAAACAGCGCAAGGGCAGTATTACTGCCTTAACTTAGTAGATGATGGTGCCACCATCGTTATACCAACATAGCGTGAAATTTTAAAAGGTCAGTTTACTATGGGTGCTGTTAAACTTTGGCTTTTTATTTATTTGTTAAATCGGGCCCAATCAATTTCTGTCATGTAAAGGCGTCGAGTTAAATGAAGTCATTAATCCTGCATATAGTCTATAATCGTGAAGTCGTAAGACAGTTTAACAATGATGTTAATAATAGTCTTGATATTGCTATATCGCTGACAGTATGTTCGCTCCAGCATTGTAGCGGAAATTACCTCGCCATTATTTACTGTCCCTTAAATGGATTCCTTCCACGATGACACTAGATTTTGGTCATCGGTACACATGACCAGTACATAACTAGGGCGCCACATTGTTGTTTTCATTGACCAAATTTATAATATGATGTTAATTATTGTTAAGAATATCGATCAAATAGGTTGACATTTATGGTTATATAGATTGTTAGATATATTGGAATATACTGTTTAATATTGTTATTATGGTATTGTAGAGACAATATAAATATAATGATTAAAGTGTGTGACTTTTTTTTTTATATATATACATGATCATATGGCTTACTAGAGTCAATACGATGAATAGTGTGTAACTACTCTTTATATATTATATTAATGAATATGTATATATATATGTACTACATATATATACCAAATTTCACACATAACACTCGAGCAAGATCGGTATTATTCTAATGCATGATGGGAAATTGTTATACTAGAAATTAATGCATATTGGGTATGGTTATGAATAATTAATTTAATATGCATGTTAAGTTAGTAGGGTGTTGTTATGAATCTTGGAATGATTATGCATATCGGAACTTGATTTAATTGGTATCGTCATGTATATTTAAATGTTGGTATTATTATGCATATTTTTGTGCACCTTGGGCCTTGGTATTGTCATGCACGTGGGTAAATGTTAGGCATAGCAAATTTATTTTCAAGGCATATGGTATATATTTTATTGCACGATTGGCATTAGGATAATCTAAGCGTAGGGTGATACCGAAGCATTCATGTAACCGTGGTTAATGATATCATAAACTATTAGTAAGGCGTAATGTGTCGACTGGGTAATGTGGTTGTTGTAAGAGGTAAGGGATGCAATCGAACAATTGTTAGTTTAGGTAATTATAATAGATTGTTGGAATATGCAATGGTAGGGTTCTCACCATATAATAATGGCAAGGTTAGAATTGATATCGTTCAAATGCATGATCCTTATCCTTAGCGCAATGTTATTATCATTAGTAAACAAGATGATTTGGTTACCTGACTGTAAGGCTAGTAGAAACTATTGTTCTTGATAAAACCTATATGGTGGTTCGCTTAAACACTGTTAAACTTGGGTGTTCGTTGTCAGAGTCCTTATCACGCGCCTTCCATAAGGGGCGCCTTGTTCTCTTATTTATTTTGTACTTGATAGTATTCACCGGGTTGCTTGTTCTGTTGTGTCGGGTGGGATGTAGACACCTCCATGTTCCTCAGAACAGTCGCCATCCCTGAGACCTTAAATGGTTAAAAGCGATGGGAACCTGGGCTTGAGCGTTGATTATGTGTCTTGGAGGTCCTAACCTTGCAGGGTAGGACGGGCGGGAGGTCAGTCGTATTTAGCAGTCAGTTTTACTTGTCGTGTGATCATCATTTATGCATGTGGTTACGTATCGTGCGTCCTGGTCATATTCTTATGTTCATCCTGGTTGCTTCGTATTCGTCGTCGGGTGGCGACATAGAGTCGAATAGGCTGTTGTTGTTTCCTTGTACATACGCACACACACACTTCTAAAAACAGAACAAAAAAAAAAATTTGCACCTGTCAATAGAATGGGTCGTAACGAGGAAGGTCGTTAGATCTTCAAAGCAGGTAGGCTCCTCATCTAGGAGATCACACATCAAAGCCGTGTAACTGGAGAATGGCTTTGGTCTTTTCACCTGTCTCAAGGTTCCTTCTGGAACACCATACTTCTCTCCATCTTGAATGAGATCTCTTGCCCAAGAAGGCTTCCTTTTATGGGAGAAGGCCATTTGAGGAGGTTCTCGAACTTCTGTTATATCGTGGTCTTCAGGAGTCTCCTCATCAGGGGAAGTTATGACTTCCCTTACTAGTTCTGCAGTTCTGGGAACTTCCCTCACGGATTCTGAAATCCTGGGATTTACAGGTTCCTCTTCATATACTTCGTCAAGCTAGCATCTTCTTGATTTCTTAAGTGCTACTTCTTCATCAAAGGTCACGTCCCTGCTGATTTCAATGTGGCAGTGACCAAGTATGTAGATTCTAAAGGCCTTGGAGACCTCATAGTATCCCACAAATATTCCCTTCTTTCCGGAGGGTTCCAGCTTGTTTCTTTTCTCTTTTGGTATATGAATAAACACTGGATAGCCAAATATTTTGAGATGGCTTACCTCTGGCTTCTTTCTGGTGAACATCTCTTCCGGGGTCTTGAACCCAAGTGCACATGGGATAAATGGTTCTGCACATAAACAGCTGCCATTGTTGCTTCTGCCCATAAGCACATAGGAAGATCTTGATCGTGAATCATGGTCTTTACAGCTTCCATAATTGTTATGTTCTTCCTTTCAGCTACACCATTTTGTTGGGGATTATAGGGAGTAGTGAGTTCCCTCTTGATCCCAACATCTCTGCAGAAGTTCACGAACTCTTTTGAGGTATATTCTCCTCCATTATCTGACCTGAGTATCTTAATCTTTCTTTCAGAAAGATTATCTATCAAGGCTTTGAATTCCTTGAATTTATTGAATACTTCATCTTTAGATTTCAAGAAATATATCCAGGTCTTGCGAGAATAGTCATCAATGAATGATACATATTATACATACCCGCTAATGGAAGATGATGGCATTGGGCCACACACGTTTGAGTGAATGAGTTCCAGTACTCCTTCCACTTTGTTGTCCCTTTTTGGAAAAGGGTTCTTGATATTCTTCCCTTGCGCACATCCATTGCATATGCCTTCTTGATCGATCTTGAGTTCTGGTAAACCTGTGACAGCTTTGCATATGTATGGTAGTGCTTTGTAGTTGATGTGGGCTAATCTTCTATGCCAAAGTTCGCATGAGTTTTCAATGGCATGGGTCATGGCAGTTTCTGGGTGACCCTTCAGCATATATAAGTCATTTTCTTCATTTCCGATGACGATTGTTTTATGTATGGTTTCTCCCTTAGCCCACATAAAAAAATTTCCATCTATGAAGGCAACTCTATAGCCTTTCTTATCTAAAGCTTATATGGAAAGTAAGTTCTTCTTCAAGCCCAATACATAGAGTACGTCCTTCATTGTTATTGAGTTTTCTGAATCTAGCTTGTAGTTTGATTCTCCCACTCCCTTGATGGGATATTGGTAATCATCTCCAAGTGTCACTTTTCGAGAAAACTTATTTTTCGAAATACAAGAGAGAGTACTTTTCTTACCCGTCATTTGTTTTGATGCACCGCTATAAATGAACCATGTGTCCTCTCCAGGTGATACAGATCCTGAGAGGGCCGAGATCAAGACATGGTCCTTAATCACCTTCATAGGTGGTTCTTCATCTTCGACTATGTGGGCATGTTGCCTCTTGTGTTTCCTCTTGTATTATTCTCTTTTGACTGGACAAGAATTCACCTTGTGTCCCATCTTATCACAATGATAGCATTGTATGGATGAGAGATCTCTTCCCTTGCATTATCCTTTCTTCTGAAAACTTCTTGGATGAGATTCTTTGTTGTTGAATTTGTTTGATGGTTGAGGCTTTCTATGAGTTTCCCTTTTGAAGTAGGGTTTCTTCCTTCCTCCTTTTGTATGAGTAGTTAGGGCTTGATCATCATCCCTTGCTAGTAGTGCTTCACGGTTAGCTACCCTTGTCTCTTCTTGGATGCATTCTTCCCATAGACTCTCAAACTGTGGTTTCTCCTTTCTGGCACATATCGTCTGGATGAAAGCATCCCAAGGTCTTGTGAGACCATTTAGGGTCGTCATTATGAATTTGTCTTCATCTATGGTGTCTCCAATCGCTTTTAACTGTTCTTTAATTTCTGAGATTCAGGAGAAATATTCTTGAATCATTTCTCCTTTCTGCATCTTAGTATTCTTCAATTGAGATCTTAGGTTCATCTTTCGGTTGATGTTCTTTCCTTCGTATAGCTTTCTTAGAGAGTCAAACATCTCTTTAGGAGTTTTCTTGGATGATACATACGAGATCAGGTGGTCTTTGATTGAATCTGCAATGATTCTTTGAGCCTTGATTGAGTCGTTCTGATGCTTTGCTTTCTCTATGGCATCTTCAGGTTCCGACACTTCTTCTTTGATGAATCTTGCTAGGTCATTCTCTGGAAGGATAAGACCGATCCTATACTTCTAGGCACAGAAGTTGTCTATGCCTTCTAGTTTCTCAACAAGCTTTGTGCTTGCAGACATCTTGTACTTGAGGCTATGAAAAATGACCAAAAATGAAAGTGCTTAAAATCAAGTTTTGACCTTACCAGGAGGTGCGCTTGGCTGAGGCGAGTAGCCTGGTGTACTTGGATTTGAGAAAATCCAATTTTTTCCCCTTCAAATCTGATCTACGGATTTATGGACTAGTGCTTCTGGTACTTCTGGTACTAGTTTTTTGGTACTTTTGGTACTTTTTTGAAACTAGGGTTTCACTTTCCAGGAGATCCAGCCATTGAAAAGGTGCGCTCAAGGTGCCAAAATGATCTTTGGGGGAGGGCACAACTTTCTAGGTGGTTTTGGAGCTGAAAAGCTTCACTTTTGAAAAACCCTAATTTGCAGGTACTGCAACAGTGACGTTTTTCTCTTGTGAAATATGCTTCCTTCAGGTTGGCTCTGATACCATGTTAATGTTTTATTCCATTATTATAGTTCTTTGCATTTCAATAGATAAGAGCAACATAAGAACAAGATCACTAAGAAATACACATTCACAAGAGACACAACATTTATCCTGGGAAACCCTCTAGGGGAAGAAAATTTATCCTGGGAAACCCTCTAGGGGAAGAAAACCCAGCAAAAACTTCCTTATCATAAATTGCCAATACAATGTCAAGAGATAACTCAAACCAATACAGATAGTCATCTCCAAAAGATGTGCCACTCTTCTCCCTCTCTTCAACTGTTAAGTCGCAGCTTGCCTCTTAGAAATGAGCAAGTGTGTTGTGTGTCAAAGTGAGGCGTTAGCCTCTCTATATATACAAGTCTGGCACGTGTGAAGTGTCTTCACTGGCAAGGTCGACTTCTCACTCTGGGTGGGTAAAACCACCTTTATTATATTTTTGGGTCTCAATAATAACTATTGGGGCTGACTTCTTATTCTGCCTATTACAATTATCTGTTGACCAATCCGCAAAAGGGGATTTGGTCCTAATACAATAACCCACATGATCAATCCACAATGGGGATTGATCCTATTAATAATATAACAATAATAATAATAATACTCTTTGCAGTTACATTATTTCAACAGATCCCAAACTGAAACAACATTCAGAAGTGTTTTTTCTGTCAGCAATGCTTCCTGCCCAATCTGAATCAGTGTATCCACTCAATGTGAAATTATGAACTCTGTCATAACTGAGACCATAATCTAATGTACCTTTAAGGTACCTCATCACATGTTTTGCAGCCACTAGGTGAACATGTCTGGGTTCTACCAAAAACTGACTCAAGGTGTTCACGGCAAAACACATGTCTGGTCTGGTGTTCGTCAGGTACATCAGCGATCCAATAATCTGTCTGTACAGTGCGACATCTATCAAGTCTGACGAAATATCGACCAACAGCTTCAGCTTCACTTCCATGGGTGTATTCATGGGCTTGCATTCTAACATGTCGAATCTCTTCAAGATTTCAAATGTGTACTTCCCTTGGTTAAGGAAGATCCTCTGTGGACTCTACCATACCTCAAGACCTAGGAAATAGTGCATTAGGCCGAGGTATTTCATCTCAAATTCTGAAGCGAGTCTCTTCTTACATTCGGTGATGAGCTTTTCTTCTCCAATTAAGAATAAGTCATCCACATACAACAATAGTATTATTGGCTCATCGTTCATAATTTTGAAGTAGATATTTGAATTAGCTTTACTCTTGGTAAAGCCCAAGCTTGTCAAGAAACTATCTATACGGCCATACCAAGCTCTAGAAGCTTGCTTCAATCCATATAAGGATTTCTTCAATCTGTAGACATGAGACTTCCTGTCTTCAACCTCAAATCCTTGGGGTTGCTCTATATACACTTCCACCATTCAGGAAAGTTGTCTTTACGTCCATCTGGTGCAACTTCCATTTCATTTTAGCTGCAAGAGCTATGATGGTTATAATCAAAGTGTATCTGGCTACAGGAGCGAATGTCTCTTCATAGTCAATGCCTTCTTTCTGGGAAAAGCCACGAGCGACAAATCTTGCTTTATATTTCTCAATACTTCCATTAGTAACATGTTTTATTTTGAAGAGCCATTTTGATGATACCACATCCTTACTTTTTAGTCTGGGAATTATTTCCCATACATCATTCTTTATTATGGATTGGTATTCCTCTGTCATGGCATCTACCCATTCCTTCTTTTGAATGGCTTCTTCAAAGAAGGTAGGCTCCTTATCTAGGAGATCACACATCAAAGTCGTGTAACTGGAGAATGGCTTTGGTCTTTTCACCTGTCTCGAGGTTCCTTGTGGAACACCATACTTCTCTCCATCTTGAATAAGCTCTCTTTCCCAAGAAGGCTTTCTTTTATGGGAGAAGGTTATTTGAGGAGGTTCTTGAACTTATGTTACATCATGGTCTTCAAGAGTTTCCTTATCAGGGGAAGTTACAACTTCCCTCACTGGTTCTGCAGCTCTGGGAACTTCCCTCACGAATTCTGCAATCCTGGGAATTACGGGTTCCTCTTCATATACTTCTTCAAGCTGGCATCTTCTTGATTTATTAAGTGTTGCTTCTTCATCAAAGGTCACGTCCCTGCTGATCTCAATGTGGTAGTGACCTGGTATGTAGATTTTGAAGGCCTTGGAGACCTCACAGAATCCCACAAATATTCCCTTCTTTCCGGAGGGTTCCAGCTTGTTTCTCTACTCTTTCGAAATGTGTATGAAGACTGGGCAGCCAAATATTTTGAGATGTCTTACCTCTGGCTTCTTTCCGGTGAACATCTCTTCCGGGGTCTTGAACCCAAGTGCGCTATGGGATAATCGGTTCTGCACATAAACAGTTGTCATTGCTGCTTCTGCCCATAAGCACATAGGAAGATCTTCATCATGGATCATGGTCTTTACAGCTTCCATAATTGTTCTATTCTTCCTTTCAGCTACATCGATTTGTTGAGAATTATAGGGAGTAGTGAGTTCCCTCTTGATCCCAACATCTCTGCAAAAGTTTACGAACTCTTTTGAGGTATATTCTCCTCCATTATCTAACCTGAGTAACTTAATCTTCCTTTCAAAAAGATTCTCTATCAAGGCTTTGAATTCCTTGAACTTGTTGAATACTTCATCTTTAGATTTCAAGAAATATATCCAGGTCTTGCGAGAATAGTCATCAATGAATGATACATAATATACATACCCACTAATGGAGGATGATGGCATTGGGCCACATACGTCTGAATGAATGAGTCCCAGTACTCCTTCTACTTTGTTGTCCCTCTTTGGAAAAGGGTTCTTGATATTCTTCCCTTGCGCACATCCATTGCACATGCCTTCTTGATCAACCTTGAGTTCTGGTAAACCTGTGACAGCTTTGCATATGTATGGTAGCGCCTTATAGTTGATGTGGGCTAATCTTCTATGCCAAAGTTCGCATGAGTTTTCAATGGAATGGGTCATGGCAGTCTCTGGGTGACCTTTTAGCTTATATAAGCCATTTTCTTCATTTCCAATGACGATTGCTTCATTTATGGTTTCTCCTCTAGCCCACATGAGAACTTCTCCATCTATAAAGGCAACTCTATAGCCTTTCTTGTCTAAAGCTAATATGGAAAGTAAGTTCTTCTTCAAGCCTGGTACATAGAGTACGTCCTTCATCTCTATTGAGTTTTCTGAATCTAGCTTATAGTTTGATTCTCCCACTCCCTTGATGGGATATTGGTAATCATCTCCAAGTGTCACTTTCTAAGAAAACTTATTTTTTTGAAATACAAGAGAGAGTACTTCTCTTACCCGTCATGTTCTTTGATGCACCACTATCAATGAGCCATGTGTCCTCTCCAGGTGTTATCGATCCTGAGAGGGTCGAGATCAAGACATGATCCTTGATCATCTTTGTAGGTGGCTCTTCATCTTCTACTATGTGGGCATGTTGCCTCTTATGTTTCCTCTTGTATTCTTCTCGTCTGACTGGACAAGAATTCGCCTTATGTCTCATCTTATCACAATGACAGCATTGTATGGATGAGAGATCTCTTTCCTTGCATTGTCCTTTCTTCTGAAATATCCTTGGATGAGATTCTTTGTTATTGAATTTGTTTGATGGTTGAGGCTCTCTATGAGTCTCCCTTTTGAAGTAGGGTTTCTTCCTTCCTCCTTTTGTATGAGTAGCTAGGGCTTGATCATCATCCCTTGCTAGTAGTGCTTCACGGTTAGCTACCCTTGTCTCTTCTTGGATGCATTCTTCCCATAGGCTATCAAACTGCAACTTCGCGGCTCTGGCACATATTGTTTGAATGAATGCATCCCAAGGTCTTGTAAGACCATTTAAGGTTGTCATTACGAATTTGTCTTCATCTATGGTGTCTCTAATCGCTTTTAACTGTTCTTTAATCTCTGAGATTCTGGAGAAATATTCTTGAATCGTTTCTCCTTTCTGCATCTTCGTATTCTTCAATTGAGATCTTAGGTTCATCTTTCGGTTGATGTTCTTTCCTTCGTATAATTTGCTTAGAGAATCAAACATCTCTTTTGGAGTGTTCTTGGATGATACATAAGGGATCATATGTTCTTTGATTGAATCTGCAATGATTCTTTGAGCCTTGATTGAGTCATTTTGATGCTTTGCTTTCTCTACGGCATCTTCAGGTTCCGGCACTTCTGCTTTGATGAACCTTGCTAGGTCATTCTCTGCAAGGATCAGACCGATCCTATACTTCCAGGCATGAAAGTTGTCTATGCCTTCTAGTTTCTCAACAAGCTTTGTGCTTGCAGACATCTTGTACTTGGGGCTATGAAAAATGACCCAAAATGAAAAATGCTCAAAATCAATTTTTGACCTTACCAGGAGATGCGCTTGGCTGAGGCGAGTAGCCTGGTGTACTTGGATCTGAGAAAATCCAACTTTTTCCTTTCCAAAATTGATCTACGGATTTCTGGACTGGTGCTTCTAGTTTTCTGGTACCTCTGGTACTTTAGTACTTCTGGTACTCTGGTTTTCTGGTACTTCTAGTACTTTTTGAAACTAGAATTTCACTTTCCGGGAGATCCAGCCACTGAAAAGGTGCGTTGAAGGTGCCAAAATGATCCTTAGGGGAGGGCGCAACTTTCTAGGTGGTTTTGGAGTTGAAAAGCTTCACTTTTAAAAAACCCTAATTTGCAGGTACGGCAACAGTGACGTTTTTCTCTTGCGAAATATGCTTCCTTCAGGTTGGCTCTGATACCATGTTAATGTTTATGCCATTATTATAGTTCTTTGCATTTCAATAGATAACAGCAACATAAGAACAATATCACTGAGAAATACACATT
>CBVK0100852902.1:0-10493 GCA_900067695.1 Picea abies
CCTGACGTGCCCTCGCACACACATGCAAAGAATATAACATATACCTAACAATTTTTACTCGGTTTTGCTATGATGCTTTAAAGGAAAATTATTTTCTTTTGCAAAAAAGAATAAGGAAAGGAAAAACATATTTTTCCAGACATTATAAAGATATTAAATAAAAGTTTATATTCCAAGGAAATTTTCTCCATCCTGGAAATTAAAATATAATTATAATATATCCCTTCTCGTGGGTAAATGAGTAAAATTTTATTTCCTTGTTACTGTGCTACTCTTACTAAATTTATGGAAAATGGTCCTAATACAGTGATTTACCTCCACAATAAATTCAATGTTTCTACCAGGATTTACTGCCCACCAAAATTTAAGGGGATTCTTCCAAAATTTAGGAGATTTAACAAAACTTAAATATAAATGTTTATTTATGCCCCAAATAGAATTTTCACAACTTTTGTATTTTAATTTCATTTACACCAATTTCATGTTTATGTCCTAATTATTTTTCCTCAATAATTATTTATAAGGACTTTTAATGTTTTCCCATAATTGGGATTATTTCCTAAAGTCCACAAAGATCTGATACCTTCTAACTTGTTGGTAGGGTATTTGAAGATATACTAAAATGAAGCAATATTATGCATAAAAATTGATCTCTCTTCTTTTAGAGGTGTTATAGATATTTTTAACTACTCAATCATCAATTTCCCATCATGCATTAAACTGTACAACATAGTCAACCACAACATCCACTCCCAAAAATCTTACTTTAGCACACAGACAGTCAAGAGATAAGAAATTAAATCCAAGGAGATTAAGCTAAGACATTCTATTTATTGTACTTAAATTTCTCAAGTCACTTTTGTCAGAAATTAAACTTACATGGTCCTAGAACATAGTATAAAATTTTCTTTGATCTAAACACTACAGAGATCTAACCAAGTATACTTATCTAGAAACCAGATAGTGATGCAACTGCTAAAAGGGGTTCCCTTTTCCACCTAATCGTAGGCACAACAACTACTGGACAGATTTATCATTGGCCACCCCCTAGCTAGATCATGATGCTCTAAGAGAGACTATTCCTTATGTTCAACAATAGCCAAGGATGAAGGCCACTCTCCTCCTCTGATAGGAACTTAGCAGACCAATTTTCTCTCCACCATGAAAGGGGGTATGCAATGAGTTCTTCCTAAGTCACTCATCTTCTATGCAACCCCATTTATCATCTTGGAATAAAATTAATGTTTCCTAGCAATTCATGTACTCAAAAGAAATTCGTTTTTTGGTTCTCTTCAGAACTAGAGAGTTGCACATGCTCTCCCTCCTCGAAAAATGGTCACTGGACCCATTTCCATTGCATCCTCTTCCTCTTCCCACGAATTTCCCTTATTTTATTTCCTTCCTTAGCAAGATTGTGTGGGTCCAAATCCACATTTCGTGGCCAGGTCAGGAATTTTTCAAATGGGTACTCTTCCCATCTCCTCATTGACTCGTGAGGAGGACTTCCCAACTACCAGCCTGACTGGTAATTTATTTTTCTGAATCAGAGGACTGTTCTGAGTCTGAATAATTTAAATCTAGTAAAGTAATGGTCTGGTGGGGGTCATCTCAACCATTGCTAGTTCCCCTCACCATATCTCTCATGTATCGTGATCTACCTTGGCAAACCCCTTCAACAATTATGCAACACTTTTCATTTTATTTAGTAAAAAAATATATACGTTACCTTTTATAACAAAAAGGTTCATCAATTCCAACACCCATGCATATTCAGTCTTCCCATAGTATTTTAGCGAGTTATAGTTATATTTACAAGATGGGGGGAAACAAGGGTATTAAAATAGATATATGTTTTGCATGTTCGCACATGCATATCCCACGCACAACCAACACTTAGTCTAATTTGAACCCATGTGCGGATAATCCTATCTCTCATCCTCTCACACTCTGCATTTTGCAACTCTGTACTTTCAATAGTTCCATAGCACGGGTTCTGACCAACGATGTACTTTGCATGAAAACCAACTTATTTATGGAAATTGCATTTTCTAAGATTCCACCACTAACTCTCTATACTTAGTTGAATTTATTTTATGTAACAATGTTTATTATAAAAAATAAGTACATAAAGTGAACAAAATGATTTTATGCATATGTTTAACTTAAAAAATATTGTTGAGTTGAATTCATTTTAAGTAACAATGTTTATTATAAAAAAATAAGTATATAAAGCAAAGAAAATGTTTTTATGCATCTGTTTAACTTAAAAAATATTGTTGAGTTAAATTTATTTTAAATAGCCTATGTGCAAATTATCCATATAATCGCTACACTTTCATATGTGGATATAAACTCCTATGCATTATTGCACAGTGTCGAGCCATATCTTCTGCACTCCCGCATTTTTCACAGGTGTGACACCTGCACAACTAAGACATAGTATATTTTCAATACATATGCGGAGAATTCATGCAAGTCACCACACTGCACCATCCTAATGCACTTCCATGCTTCCAACACTTCTGCTCAAGGATTTAAAATGCATTGGAACAATAGAAGAAAATGATTTCTCGAATTCATATCTTCCACAATTGGGGATTTCAGACAAGTGGTTTCACACAGGCATGGTGCCTGCATGTCCAAGGCTTAGAATATTTTCAACACTTGTGCAGAGAATTCATAGAATTCATCGCGCGAACCTACTGCACTTCCACACTTTTAATACTTCAAACAATTTCCAAACAAGACTCTATTTGCAACCTATCCAAAAGTGCAAAACTTCCATGTTAATTGATTTCTTGTGTATGTAAATTTAGGATTCATAGCAATGCAGAGAAAGAAAAGTTATTATAGTTTCTATCTGTTTACAGTTCTATTTGGTTGGTGATTGTATACAAGTAGTGAATTGGGACATAGAAATATAAATTATTTATTTTGAAATCCCTCACACCCACATTGTATTAACTATTTTCTTTCCAAACCATGAAACGATTTGCAAACCATGAAATAGATTACCTTGAATAGAAATGAACTATGGCAGCTATCTTATCATGTGTTCAAGGGTTTTAAATGCATTAGAATAGTAGAAGAAAACAATTGGCCAAAGCCGATAGAAGAAAGAATGTAGAAACATATATGTTGTGTTAAAAAAGGGGGGGAATGGTATGCAAGGCCTGTATATTTTTTCCCTAATTGTAATAATTGAATTGAAGATGGAAACTTTTGCACAAACTCTGCGATATATAAATCTTATGAAACAACCCAATTGACTATGCTTTGGGTTTGATATTTAAATTCTACATGAATATGTATATATGTCAAACAAATTACTTTTCATTTGGAACTTTATGTGCATATTTGTATACAAGACGCTATTGAATAATACACATTTCACTTAATGTAGTGATTATACATTGTATTTGTTATTAAAGTTTGATTGCATTTGATTCTATCTAGACGAATTAGAATATTATTATTAGTGCAAACCAATGAAAATAATAATATATAAACACCTAGTTCAATGTTCATTAAAATGTTCATATAATTTAATTATAAATAATTATAATGTACTTGTCCAAGAACTTTGTAATTTCTGAATGAATATCCTTTTTGTATATCGATGCATATTCTATCCACAACAACCCATGTTCATTTTCGCTTCCTCTATTATGAAACTTTGTCACAAAGCAGTTGTTTGATACTTTCCCGAAATGTTTTTTGTCACAACACAATTGCTTCAAAGCAATGATTCTATGTCTATGGTAATGACTACAAGTGATCAGTTCCTTTCTTATCGGGTAATAAATGTCCCTGTCTTCCAATTTTTCAGAGTGCTTTTCATTTTTTTTGTTCCTATACAAATATGTCAGTGCAGATACCACCTCATGTCATTGATGCTCTACACTCATGAATGTGATGAAAAAGGTCGGAGGCCCCAACTGTCATATCTTTGCAAATGCATTTTTCTTAATATGTTGGAAGTAAATAGGAGAAATGTGAATATTTTAGAAATCTATGTATCTAATATCAGAATTAAGTATCTTTCCAAGTTTGGTTTGTACTTCACGTCTTTTGCGAGTAACTTTCTTCCTTGTAATTTTCCCTTTCTTATTTGTATCCACATGTGGGAAAACACTTTTCTGATTATTATTAGCACTGTTTTAAAGAAAAAAATTGTAGTGTGATATAAGAATCGTTGTTTGCATGTAGAAATTCCCATTTCACTAATTTTTGGTAACTAAATCTCCTTACAATGTCATCATCACAGGGATTCCCATAGAATGGGGTTGGAAAGTTCATCTCTTCTACGTATTTTTCCATGAATATTCCAAGTGGACGTTGTCCTTCAGCAGGTGTGAATCCAATGATATTTTCTTGCAAATCATGAATCCATTGTGAATCTATGAACCCATGCACCAATGTTTCACTAGCTCTCTCACTATCTTATTCTATCTCCATTTCACTCTCACAATCAATTTTTTTTGTTTTCTATGCATTTTTTACTATCATTTTCAAGAATATCATCCCATTCTTTGTTTATAATTATGTTTCCAACCTTATATAAATCTCTGGAACACAATTATTTTAATGCTTTCATGACAATGTTTACATGGACTCTTCCGGTCTAATATGAATTTTTGTATTGCAATAGTATTTTCAATGCAATTGTCATTGTCATAGTTTCATCCATGGATTATGGAAATGATTTTTGGAAAACATCCATATGAACAAGCATGTTGATGATGGAACCTATCAATCCCATCTATGATCATTTGTAGCCCCATTGTCTAATTTGTGCAAATACAATTCTAAGTGACACAAGTCTCTCCTCAAGTTTTGATAGTGTGCTTGCAATTGGTAATGGCATGTTGCATCTTATCTTGTCCAATGTTGCAAACCATGGAAGTTTCCCATTTTCAAGTGCTCTTTTGCAGCTAATACATATCTTCTCATAAGGGAATGTTTTTTCACATGCATTTGAGCTCATATATTATTTCTTCAATTCCTCATTCAAGAATTTAATGTTCTTTGAAAAATGCAATTGTTCACAAATTGCACATTCATTTCTATGCGTGTCTTGGATATATTTCACATAGAGTCTACGTGCTTGTTTATTTTTTACATTGACATACTCACTACATGAGCATCCACTTTTTCTTGTCTGTCTAGCTTTGGCGCTTGACTGTATTTGTTTTAATTTTGTATATGCAACTCTTGATCTTTTACTACCATGCATTGTTGCATTGATTGAATTTACATCTTCTCCATGTACATGCCTTTTCACCCCTTGCTTGGAAGAAAACCAACAATTTCATTTGTTTATTTCACATATCATCTTTTTTAGTCTATGGTAACTAAGTATATTATTCTCAACTACATGTCTCTTTTCTTTTTTACAACCCATTCCGGCAACTGCACTGTTATTTTCTAATGTAATTTTATCCTCACACTGTGCATTGTGTCTATCTTGGTGTCTTCCCAATACATTCCATGAACCAATATATTGTCATGCATACGTTTTCTCAATGCCATTACTCTATCTCTATCATGCTTGCGTCCACGTGTATTCACTACACCTAGTATCCATTGGTCGTAATTCTAATCACATATTTTCCTGTACTTATCCCTTAGCAGTGGCTCATAGTGAACATGAACTATATGTGTTTCAAATGACAACACATCCATTATTTTATCACAATTTGATCCAACAAAATACAAGTTGGAAATATTGTTTCCATGGAGGGACTATAGTTGGATATTTACATTGAAAATGAATGATATCCATTGCAAACAGAATTCCCCACCCTCTATCTTCCCTTTTTTATATGGCATTTCCATACTTACAAGGTACTACTGCCAATTCACAATAGTTGATGTATTGTCTATACGACTAGGTCTAAAATATGCATGCAAGCAATGCAATGCATTCTAGTCACCACTTTTCATTACATTGCAAAAGTATTTCACAATGTAAAGTCTCAAGGATTGTACATTGAAGTTTATGGCTATCAAATAACAAACTGATCCGAACAAACTATCACTGCAACTAGATACAATAAGAATCGCTCTACTCAATCCATAACAATGCATCTTGTCCATATTACATTTCCAATAGTATTCGAGGTTTTTTCACATTGGTGACAAGTAAGTCTTAGGTTGTTCAATATTTCATCTGGCTAGTTTTTTGTAAAGCAATGGTTCATAGTGGCCACTAACAGGATTTTCATCATGAAACAAGGTGCAATATGGATTTACATTTGTATTTATGTTGAAATGAAAATACTTTGTTTTCCTCATTAGCAACCAAACTGCAATCGATGTATTTAACCATTTTTCTAACCATCATATGCAAAAGGTATCTCCCCCTATCCCTCTCTCATTTTCATTCACATTTGAATATGCAGACATGTGCATTTTTGACAAATTTATTTCAATGTCACAAATCCCATGCAATTCATACAAGAAATCGTATCCTAGCTCAAGCTCATATGATTCCAATGCCTCTTTATCTCTATTGTCCAAATAGACCAATAAATGATTTATTAATCCATTTCATAATTCAATGGAAGAGTAGAAAAAATGGAGTAGGATGTGTGATATATCAAACAAACAATCTATGGGACTATTTAAATGCATACAATCTAAAATGACCATTTCTATGCAGAACATGGTCAATAGTTCCATGCACAATGCATTGTTCATTGTTTTCATAGTTTTCAACATCTATTGTATCTTCCATGTTTTAGTTTATATCATTTAGTTTATGCTTAGCCTGTGTCTATAGCATTGAGCAACCAAAAACATAAAATGATAAATATAATCTCAAAGCAACATACCTTATTTTTGTTTGTGTTTAATTTTGATTCTCTCTGATCTATATATAGTTTTTGAAATAGTACTTGACCAATTTAACCTACCCTTTGGCATATATGATACACCTCAAAAATATTCCATTTCATGATTTGATCAAGCGATACAACCGAAAACAAAAAACCATTTTGATTAAACATTACACGAATGCTATTGCAAATTTCAATGAAACGAATTAATTGCACAATGCATGAACAACATATTATCAAGCAATAACAATGGACTATTTTGGAACACATATAAATCATGATGTCTGATGTCAATATTTGCATACTTTTTATGTATTAGATTCAACTATGTCCAACTATGCGGGGAATATTAAAAACAAGCAAAGAAACTAGTTGCACACATTTTTCAGATACATAAACTAATTTGGCAGACCATTAGATAAAAGCAAGTTACTACACGAATACTTTCAACATCTCCAATAACTATTGTCCGGGAACTTCCCGACTGCAGAACGACAAATGCTATGAATTTTCTATCCATGTCTTGAAAATAGATTAAATGTTTACTTTGCGAGAGGTATATTTGTTTGGAGTCCGAAGATATGACCATATAAAAACCTTCCGTCCAACCTCAAAATTGGCCAACTAAAAATGATTTAATTAGAAAATTATCCAAAGATAAATAGATCATAGAGATAATATTTCCCCAAGGCCAAGAGAAGGATGTTAATTTGCTAGAATATATTTTACACATATATCGGCTAACTTTCAAATAGAAATAACCATAATAAAAAAACTATCGAGCAATCCACAAATAAGCAACACATTTCATTCACACTTCTTCTAGATGCCTACCCTTTCCTCCTAAATCGATGAAAATTTATTTACTATAAATTAGTGACCTATCTTGAAAATTATATCGCTCATCACAATCATCGGTGTGGAACTATTTGAAATGCAGAGGTGCAAAAGTGAAACAATGTAGAAGGATGACCCGTGTCGGTTCTAAAAATGGATCATCTTAAATAAACCAAGTATAGCTATGTCAATTTTAGAAGTGTTGAGGCATCTAAGTACGACAATGTCAGACCATAAGTAGTATGGGTTGAAAGCATGGATTCTCTCCATGAGGCTTGAAAAAGACTTAGCAATTGCTTTTCAAAGAACATGCCAATGAAGAGCATCACAATATCATATCGACAAAAGCATCCGCACAACTTGAAAAATACATAGGTATAAAGGCATTCTAGCACAAAAAATTTGAAACATAAATAAATCAAAGAGCTCATATTGCTTCAAGACCAAGTGCATCATGCGTATTTACTAATGTGTCTTTTCCAGAAACATGAACAACCTCTGGAACACAAGTAACCATAAATATAAACTACCACCCAATTCATAGAAAATTAGGATATTTACTTTGCATCAATCCTAAATCCCTATCATTTCCTTCTAAATCTAATAATATCAATGCTCCTAAAGTGACTCGGCCTTCCTTCAGATTACCTAGATTTAAAAAAAAAAGTGTCGAAGTATTGAAAATGCGGACCAGGGGAAGCATAGTAACTCACAAGCATCAGTGCCATGGATCCACCGCACAACACTTCAAAACAAACTAAGTCTTTCCTATGCCTGTGACATATTTGTGCCCAATGTGGATGCACACAACAAATACCTATGCGGACTCCAAATACGTGGTCATAGAAAATGATTCTGTAAAACTATGGAGGTGCATGTGACATATTTGTGCCCAATGTGGATGCACACAACAAATACCTATGCGGACTCCAAATACGTGGTCATAGAAAATGATTCTGTAAAACTATGGAGGTGCATAATTGCACGATGATAACTGACATAAATTATTCGCACAAGCATTGAAATACACAAGTGGTTCCTGTGTTATCCTTATGGCTCTGCAAAACACATAGGTCTACAATACATAAATGAACTGGTTGCGGACATATGTCCATAGCAAAACCGTTCCCACAACCTAAAAAAAATTCCCATTGTAAAAAGAGATTTTTGGCTAGGATATTTTCCAAATATTGATACAATACCAAGGTGAATTGTTTTGATTCACAGTACTCAACTATTCAAATTGTGGACTTGCGCAAGTGCACAACGAGAAATCATATAAATTCACCTTAGAATCATTGAAAATACACAGATGATTACTATGTTTTCCATATGCCTCTATGGAGAGCAGAGGTGTGAAATACATAGCTACACCGAGTGTGGACATATGTCCATAGAAAAATCCCCCCAACAACCTGGGAAAAATCCCTCGTAAAAAAAAATTATGGACAGGATGTTTTTCAAACATAAATACATTGCTCAACTCCAATTTCTTCAAGGAAAAATTCAAGTCATGTATTTACTAAAATGGCCTTTCCACACACATGAATCACCTCTGAAATATGCCCATTCATAAATAGAAACCATTGGCCAACACATTGAAAAGTGGTACATTTTTTCTGCACTAGTTTTAAACCAATTCTCTCTCCTAGAAAATGTGAGCAACTCAACCGGCCATAAAGGACCTAGACATCATGGAAATCACATGCCTTGCCACAATCTATATTGTACAACTATTACAAGTGCCAACATGCGAAAGAACTGCAATGCAGGGATCCTTGACAATGGTATTAGTTTTTTGCACAATAATTGAAAATATACCAAATGTTCATTGTCCCAGGAAAAACTCATACAAAGCACGGAAGATACATCTATGTGGAGTGTGCAAAAATATTCAAAGAAAAAACCTATGCACATAAACAACAACGCAATATTGATCATCTACTACAAAGAAACCATCTTTTTATATTAGATGCATTTTTTCATATACTCTTGCACATTGTTTGTTTGATGCATTCCACCTCCCCTTTGCATTTCCATAACTCTTCCATTGAATTTTGGAGAGCATCAATACATCATAGCTTTCTTTGTCTAGAAAGAAAATATATAGACACATTGCAATCATATCAATAGGAACTAGGATCTTGTTTCTTTCAATAATTGCATCATATTCTTGACATTAAGACACATCTTTCGAAAATACAGTTGTGTACATATTCAAATGTAAATGTAAATGAAAGACAGCTATCAACATGCACATTTCTTGCAAGAAGTGTTGTCTATGCTAGCCATATACCCTTGCAAAATGTGGAGGTACACAACACATAACTGCACCGAGTTTCGACATATGATCATAGCATATTTCTTGCAAGAATTGCATCATATTCCTGACATTAAGGAATATCTTTCGAAAAATGCAGTTATTTGCATCTTCAAATGTAAATGAACATGCAGAAGACATAATTGCACCAAGTGCCCACATATTTTCATAGAAAAATTTTCCAAACGACATGGGTGTAACATTGATGCAGGAGCATCACCAACATCAAGTGAGCTAGCGTAGAAGTGGAAGACAGTTGGACAAGCGCCAGCACAAATTTTTGAATTTCTCTTGAATTTGATGTGCGAACATAAATGTGGAATTTAATGAAGGCACACTTGTATATTGTAAATAGACCTTGAGCGGATTGATCTCGTCCTTAGTAGGTAGAAGGCATTTAAAGTAGTTAATGCAGGTAGATAGAATTTAATTCTAGATTAGAAAGTTCTAGAGCGCAAGAGGGAAACGAGATATAGACACCCTCATTGTGTATTGTA
>CBVK0100852903.1:0-10493 GCA_900067695.1 Picea abies
AACAGATATCTACAACACCCTAGGAAGTTTAAGATGCACCAGTTAGGGCCTTATCAAGTAGAGGCCATCACAAATGGAGGTTGTTAGCGACATTATTTGTCCTGGGCTAAAAAATACCCAAGTCTGCAGGTTACACGAGAAGCACCCTAGCGCAACGCGGGAGAATCTCTTTTCCAATCACAAGTCAAGCGAGCGGGCGAAGTTTTGATGTCAGCGGTCGAGATCCACCTACAAAACTGATCGATGTGCATCGGGATTTCGGGGCTGCCAAGTTGCTCGGGTTTTACCACGAAGGATAGCGCTAATAGTTCAAGGAAAATCTGGGTCATCCGATCCAGTTGAGACAGGTGGCAGTCAGTCAGCGTATCAGGGATCAGTGTTTCGGGAAACGAAGAGCTTCTCATTCTTTACAGCTGAAATCATCGATCGACGAAATTTCGAAAGCACCTTTGGAGCCAAGCCCATGATCCTAGCACCAGGTCACATCAAGCAAGCCTGGGATCAAAAGCAGCCCCTTCTAAATAGCGAATGCTATCTCGACCATACATATTAGGGACACGCGGCACACACCCATGCCATGTCGGCATTCGGGAGTTCAAGGGGTAAGCGCTCCTCGTCATTTCACATTTCGAAACCTCGAATCCTGAAATGCCGAAAGTGTCCAGGACCCGAGCCCACAGCATCACCGAGTAAGTTCAGAACCATCCGATCTGAGAGGGGCGTGTGGCACCCAATTAGGCCATCTCGGTGTTTCGCTCATCACAGATGTGAATAAGAAAGGATTAACTCCTTCCATTTGCGAACGCCAAAAGCGTTTTGGGAATAGACACAGGGTCGCAGCTCGTGGTCACTTGGGAAAGAAAGGAGCTGTGCAAAAAGGGGTCGAAGGCATCGAGTCTAGTCACCAAAAGGATCATCGTGATCTCCATGTGTCATCTGATCTGACCTCGATCCTGGTTTTTGCCTGGAGTAAATGAAGCTGAGAAGGGGTGGTTGAAACCTCTCCTCAGGCATTAAGTGCAAAGTATGGATAATATGGCAGGCGGTCTGCTCGAGAGGGTCCTGTGTACCCATTTTTCTAAAGAAGCCATGCCAAGTCCTCGACCAGTCGGAGGAAATCTGCACACGCTAGCTCGGCACTTAATGGCTCAGCTACTCCCCTTACAGGAGCCATGCACAGTTAAGGTGGCATCTGACAAAGAATACCCGTCCGAATTTGGCTGAAGGGACACCAAGCCTGGATAACTGAGCACGTCGATGTTAGGCGTTTTTCTCTGAGTATATAAACTCAGTCTTTGTATTTTGTAATCTATGGATGGTTGAGCAAGGCTCCCAGTTGTAAAGCTTTAATGAAGCACTGTTATTCTGGTTATGCATGGACTCTTGGGATTTCTTGCCTTATGAATGTCAGCTTCTCTCATGTCTTTGTTTACACTGTGTTAGAGCAGCTTGGAATTGGAGAATCCAGTCGAGTTGTAGCTGTTATATGATGATGTAGAATTGGATCACTGTAACAGTCGCATTGTCTCTAATCGGTCCTTGTGATTTTCCTAACGCTGAACGACTTGGAATTGGAGAGTCCAATCAAGTCCCCCTTTCAGTTTCTTAAGACCCTGAACCAAGAGGATCTTGCATTCAGAGTTTTTCTTCCACAAACTACTGAAATCCTATTGACCAAAGTAGTTTGTTCACTCTTCTTATCAAGTCTTCCAACTATTCATCTTTCAATCAACCCACTGACTGAAGTTAGATCAAGACCTCCTTTGTTACTTACATACCAGACCCAGTCCACGAGTTAGAGTGATATCTCCCTGAGTCTCTACCCATTTGATTACCCATTAAAAGCTATCATGACATAAAACTGATGGGCGTCATGCTCTACTCCTGCAAGCAATCCAGGAGTGACTTTCGTCGCTAACATTTCTGGCACCGTTGCCGGGGACGAAGTTGAAAATTTTCCCTGGGATTGAACGACACTGAGCCTCTGATTTTGAAGGTGCATTAGGTATCAAAGCCTTTGAAGATTGCTACTGTGCACCTGGCGACTCCATTGTGGCGAACCTGCCGTGTCAATTGTGGCTTTCAGAGGCAGACACACACGGTCCCATCCACATCTGCCTCTAGCTACACCTGAAACTGATCGGGAGGTGGTCCTTGGAAAAGGAAAGGCCTCTGAAGGAGAAGTTATCGCCGCTGAACCAGGTAATCCGCCATCTCCTTTTGTAAGAAATCCATTTTCTCCTCCTCAGTTTCCTAGCAGACCGCTTTCTGAAGTTTCCTGTTTCCTGAATTTCAGGAGTGTTCCCGTTCTGGGATTAGAAAGAGAAATCCTTGTCACTCCCATTTCTCCTAAAGTTGTACCTTGGCGTAGACCCAGGACCACAGAATATTTCCCCACTCCTGGCTTTACCACTCCTCCTCTTGTTACTGTTGCCACTTCTGCACAAAGAGGAGCATTCGTCGACTTAAACCTGTTAACCTTCTCCCTAAAGCCCCTATTGTTTCCCATTCCACTTAAAGGCTCATTCCCAGTATCCCCTTCTCGAGCTCCTTCTCCTCCAAGTTCTCCTCCACCTAATATTCCCATGGCAGGAGAAAATCCCCCCATGACCATAATTGAGGTTATAATAGCTGCTAGGTATGCTCCTCTTGTCTTACCTCAGCCTCTCAATGACCTCCCAGCGGATGGATACCTTAAGCAGCTGCCCAAGTTTACAGGCAAGGGGGACATAACTGCAGAAGAACACCCAGAAGCCTTTTACACTTTCACGGATGATAATGTTATCATGCACGCAGACGTATGGATGAGAATTTTTGTCCATAGTCTCCAAGGAGAGGCTAGAAAATGGTTTAAGGCCCTGCCCCCTAGATCTATTGATGGGATTGAAGCTTTGGATAACACCTTTTTGAGACAGTGGGGAGATAAAAAAGACTTCGTGTATTACATGACAGAGTTTGGGTCTTTGTAGAGAAAAGAAGGAGACTCTGTCTCTGACTTCTCCAAGAGATTTAATAAAATGTATAATAAAATCCCCGTTGAGATAAAGCCCTCAGAAGCCTCGGCTAAGATCACTTACGCCAGCGCTTTTGATCCTGATTTCTACCTACTGCTGAGGGAGAGAAGAGCCACTACTCTGGCCCACATGCAGGATGCAGCCGTGGAGGTAGAATCTAACATATTGGTTGTTGACCGACTCAAAAACACAGTTGATAAGAACATGCCCAGGAAAAGGCCTGAAGCCTCCTCATCCAGTCCCTCTCCCCTGCCCCTTCAGACAAATGAGACAACTAGAGTACTAAAATCACTTTCTGCCATAATGGAAAGATGGGAGTTAGAAGGGAAGCCCATGTACAGAAATCCCCAGAATGTCGATGGTAGAGGTTTCAAGAGACCTAATAACAATGGACCACAAGCCTTCCCAAGGGAACCCAAGATCAAAGGATCCAAACCCCTCTCCAAAATAACCTGGTTACTCATGAAGGACGGAAGGAGATAGACGAGTTTGACCCTAAATTCACTGTGTTGAAGAAGCTCCTCCTTTTCCCCATTTGACTCAGTCTGCATATGAAGAATCCCTGATGAACATTCAAATTCATGAGTTAGGTAAAGGAGAAAAGGCTGGTCACACCTCTAACAGATACAATCTTAGGTCAAGAAAGAAAGAAGGAGACTTTGACAGCCAAGACCAGCCCCTCGTAGCAGAAATGCCTACTAAGTCTGCAACAACCACTACTAAAGAAAAGAAAGCTCAGAATGCTTCGCCGGCAGTCAAAGAACCTGTATCTGAGGTAAGGGAAGCTCCTAAGCTGATTTCCTCCTTTAATTTTGAGCATGAAATTCAAAAGATCAGAATTCTCGTTCTCCTCTCAGAGCTAGTTAAAAATGAGGACTTCAAAAGATCCCTCTCCAAGTTGCTACAATCCGAGTCCCCCCAGCCTCCCTCCGACTCAGTGAACCTTCAAGATGAGAAACCAGCAGTCATCCTAGGTCCCATGGTAGAAGACAGAGATGATCCATCCCCTCCCTTCTACACCTCCCTAAACATACATGATAAAGTGTTGCATAATTGCCTCATGGATTCGGGAGCTTCCCATAACCTTATGCCCAAGGTAGTCATGGAAGAGATGGGACTGGAAGTAACAAAGGCCTATCATGACTTGTACTCTTTCGATTCAAGGAGGGTGCAATGTTTGGGAGTCAGCAAAGACCTGGTGGTTTCCTTGTTTCAGCTGCCCATGAAAAGTGTGGTCATGGATATTGTGGTAGCTGACGTTCCCCCCAAGTTTGGCATGTTGTTGTCTAGGTCTTGGATTAAAAGACTTGGAGGAACGTTACAGATGGATCTCACATATGCCACCATTCCAGTCTTTGGAGGGGAACACAGGAGGTTGTACAGAGAATCCCAACTAGCCTATATTGTCAATGATGAAGCAAACCCCACTAATCACCCCATCTTTGCCCTTGACACTAAGCTAGGGTCTAGTCTGTTGCAGATCACTAAAACTCCTGAGGTCCCTTTACAGATCAGAAAGATGCCCATTCTTAATCAAGAAATACCTCCTCCAACCACCTCTGTTTGGAAAATGTTCTTTGATGGAGCTTTCTCCAATATAGGTGCAGGGGATGGAGTGATTTTCATATCACCCTGTCAAGAGATCATGTCTCTGTCATACAAGATGGAATTTGAAACCACCAACAATGTGGCAGAATATGAAGCTCTTGTTCTGGGTATGAGGGCTGCAAAAGAAATGGGAATAAAGGAGATGGTTGTATTTAGAGATGCAGAATTGATTATCCAACAGGTCAAGAATGTTTATCGAGCCAAGCATCATCGGCTCAGAAGTTACAGAAACGAGGTATGGGACCTGATTGATAATTTCTTCTCAGCTTTCAACATTACTTTTGTCCCAAGGGAAGAGAATACCTCGGCCGACTCCTTAGCAGTCTTGGCTAGTCTGTTCAGGATCCCTCTGCCGCCGAAGATCCATGGTGAGGTCGAAATAAGATACAAGCCATCCATCCCGGACAATGTAAAGCATTGGGAGGTATTCGAGGACGATATTGAAATCAATTTTTTTTTTTAGTCCGTCGATGAATTTTCTGCATTACACATTGATCAAGATCCTGATCCCGAAAGTGATCCTCCATCCGAAGTATTCTTGAATAAAATTGTTAATCACCAGATCATTCAGTTGCCCAGTAATCACATTCCAAAGGGACTAGTCCCTTTAGAGAGATTGTTCGACAAAAATGATGTGGCAATAAAGGATGGTGTCTCAAATAAAGATGTTGATACAATTGAATGCAACATTGGTACACAGGAGGAGCCTAAGTTTGTCAAATTATCAAGCAGCCTGACCAATGAGCAAAGGGCGGAATATACTGAGTTACTAAAGGAATTCGACGATGTGTTTGTGTGGGCCTATGAAGACCTCAAAACTTATGACACATCTGTCATCGAGCACAAGATCCCACTAAAAGAAGAGGCTAAGCCGTTCAGGTAGAAGCTGAGACAGATAAACCCCATGTTGCTACCTATCATGGAGAAAGAGGTGAAGAAATTGCTAGATGCCCAAATCATTGTCCCCTTGAGATATTCCGAATGGGTGGCCAATTTGGTCCCAGTAAGGAAGAAAAGTGGAGAAATCAGACTCTGTGTTAATTTCAGGAACCTGAACAGTAGCTCAAGGAAAGACAATTATCCCCTGCCCAACATGGAACACATATTGCAAAGGGTAGCGGGTGCATCTAGATTTACGGCTTTTCTGGTTATAATCAGATATCAGTCATGCCTGAGGATAGAGAAAAAAAATGGCCTTCACCACTCCTTGGGGGACATTCATGTATGCCAAAATGCCTTTTGGATTGATGAATGCAAGGGCAACAATTCAGCGAGCCATGGACATCGCCTTCATCGAGGAGAAAGATAAGATTGTGGTGATCTACCTGGATGACATAACAGTCTTCTCCAGGTCTGACAGGGAGCACTGCGGTCATCTGAGAAAAGTTTTTTGGAAGTGTCGAAGGTTTGGCCTATCCTTAAATCCCAAGAAATATTTGTTTGCTATGAAGGAGGGGAAGTTATTAGGCCATATAGTATTAGCAGAGGGAGTGAGGATTGATCCTAGCAGGGTAGAGGCAATCCAAACCCTGTCACTTCCTAGATCCAAGAAGGAAGTTCAGGCCTTTTGGGGGAAGATTAATTTCTTAAGGAGATTCATCTCAAATTTTGCTGAGTTGGTGAAACATATCACGGCCATGCTCAGGAAGGGAAATGAAGTGAAGTGGACCACTGAATCCAGGGAATCTTTTATCCAAATAAAAAGGGCATTGACTGAGGCACCTGTGTTGATCAGTCCTGACTATTCCAAAGAATTCCTAATTTTCTCTTTTGCTTCTTTGGATACAGTAGCAGTGGTCCTATTGTAGAGAAATGAGGAAGGGCGAGAAAAACCCATTGCCTTCTTTAGCAAGGCATTAAAAGACGCAGAGATCAGGTATGAAATCATGGAAAAGTAGGCTTATGCTTTAGTGAAAGCCCTCAAAGCTTTCAGAGTCTATGTCCTGCATTCAAAAGTGACCGCATACGTTCCTTCAGCCTCTGTGAACTACGTCCTTGTATAGCTTGACATAGATGGGAAAAGAGGTAGGTGGATTGCCAAGATCATAGAGTTTGATCTAGAGATTAAGCCCACCAAGTTGATAAAGGGGCAGGGTTTAGCCAAGCTGCTAGCTGAATCCAATTGCAAAGCCTTGGGGATTAGCTTCATCGACACCCATTCAGAAGATCCGCAAGCTGAGTCGACCAATAAGAATTCTCAGGGTGCCTTACCACTAGCAGCATGCACCTGGTACAAGGATATCTTGTATTTTTTACGAGAATTGAAGCCTCCTGATGGGATGGGAAAAAGCAAGGTGAGAGCTTTAAAGCTCAAGGCGGTCAGGTATTGCCTCATTGACCAAGCCTTGTACTGGAAAGACCCTTTAGGAATGTTCTTAAGATGCCTGGACCCACAAGAATCCCAGAAGGTTATAATTGATTTCCATAACGGCCTTTGCGGGGGGCATCATTTCTAGAAAACCACAGCTCATAAGATCCTTAGGGTTGGATATTTCTAGCCTACTTTATTCGTTGATGTCTGCAAAGAAATCAGAGCTTGCATCAAATGCCAAAAGTTCTCAGGAAAGCAGTAGCTCAAATCACAGCCATTAAAGCCTATAGTAGCTTCGACACCTTTTCAACAGTGGGGGTTAGACTTCATCGGAGAAATTCATCCTCCCTCAAGTGGTCAACACAGATGGATCCTGACTGCGACTGACTATTTCACCAAGTGGATAGAAGCTACCCCTACCAGGAGTACTTCTCACAAAGTAATTATCAGCTTCCTGGAGGATATCATAGCCAGATTTGGTTGTCCCAGCAAAATCGTCACCGACAATGCTTCCTCTTTCAGGTCTAAGCCTTTGATTAAGTTCTGTGAATAATTTGAGATTTCGTTGATCCACTCTACTCCCTATTATCCTCAAGGAAATGGACTAGCAGAGTCTTCCAATAAAAGTCTGATCAAGCTCATCAAAAAATTATTGGAAGACAATAAAAGGGCCTGGGATTCAAAGCTCAAATTTGCCCTATGGGCTGACCGGGTGACAACAAAGAAGTCTCTGGGCATCTCACCTTTCCAACTTGTTTATGGAACAAAAGTTGTTTTCCCTACTCAGCTCGCTTTATCCGTGGAAAAATTCCTCCAGGACCTTGAAGGAGAACCTGACCATATGGTCAGAAGGATTCATCAGATGGTGGAAGTTCAATAGATCAGGGAATAGGTCATGGATAGGGCCTACCATCATCAACAGAAGATCAAGCAAACCTTTGACAGGAAGAGAAAAAAGAAAGATTTCGAGTTGGGCGATCTGGTGCTCGAATGGGATGCACCCAGGCAGGATAGGGGCAAACACAATAAGTTTGATGCCCTCTGGTTTGGGCCTCTCAAGATATCTGAGGTATTTTCAAACAACACTTACAGGTTGCAGGATTTGGAAGGCGAAGAAGTTTTTGATGGCCCAGTAAATGGGCATTTCTTAAAAAAATGTTTTTTGTAAGCCGTAGGCGGCTTCTTTCATTTTGTAAATATTGTTTTCTGTTTTCTGTTTTCAACTTAATAAATGACTCCATAGCCCAACAACAAGGCACTGAAACTGTAGAATGAGTTCTTAGAGCATTACAGGGACGACTCTATCCCCCATGGAGCCTAATGTTAGCGACATTATTTGTCTTGGGCTCAAAAATACCCAGATTTTCAAGTTACACGGGAAGTGCCCCAGCGCAACGCGGGAGAATCTCTTTTCTGATCACAAGTCAAGCGAGCGGGTGAAGTTTTGATGTCAGCGGTCGAGATCCACCTACAAAACTGATCGACGTGCATCGGGATTTCAGGGCTGCCAAGTTGCTCGGGTTTTAGCACGAAGGATAGTGCCAATAATTCAAGGCAAATCTGGGTTGTCTGATCCAGTTGAGACAGGTGGCAATCAGTCGGCGTATCGGGGATCGGTGTTTCGGGAAACGAAGAGCTTCTCATTCTTTCAGCTGAAATCGTCGATCGGCGAAACGCCGAAAGCACCTTTGGAGCCAAGCCCACGATCCTAGCACCAGGTCACATCAAGCAAGCCTAGGATCGAAAGCAGCCCCTTCTAAATAGCGAATGTTATCTCGACCATACATCTTAGGGACACGCGGCGCGCACCCGTGCCATGTCAGAATTCAGGAGTTCGAGGGGTAAGCGCTCCTTGTCATTTCACATTTCGAAACCTCGAATCCCAAAATGCCGAAAGTGTCCAGGACCCGAGCCCACAGCATCACCAAGTAAGTTCAGAACCGTCAGATCTGAGAGGGGCGCGTGGCACCCAATTAGGCCATCTTGGCATTTCGCTCATCGCAGATGTGAATAAGCAAGGATTAACTCCTTTCATTTGCGAATGCCGAAAGCGTTTTGGGAATAGACACAGTGTCGCAGCCCGTGGTCACTTGGGAAAGAAAGGAGTTGTGCAAAAAGGGGTCGAAGGCGTCGAGTCTAGTCGTCGAAAGGATCATCGTGATCTCCATGCGTCATCTGATCCGACCTCGATCCTGGTTTTCGCCTGGAGTAAATGAAGCTGAGAAGGGGTGGTTGAAACCTCTCCTCAATCATTAAGTGCAAAGTATGGATAATATGGCAGGCGGTCTGCTTGAGAGGGTCCTGTGTACCCATTTTTCTAAAGAAGCCATGCCAAGTCCTCGACCAGCCGGAGGAAATTTTCACATGCTAGCTCGGCACTTAATGGCTCAGCTACTCCCCTTGCAGGAGCCATGCGCAGTTAAGGTGGCATCTGACAAAGAATACCCGTCCGAATTTGGCTGAAGGGACACCAAGACTGGATAATTGAGCATGCCGATGTTAGGCATTTTTCTCTGAGTATATAAACTCAGTCTTTGTATTTCGATCCTGGTTTTTGCCTGGAGTAAATGAAGCTGAGAAGGGGTGGTTGAAACCTCTCCTCAGGCATTAAGTGCAAAGTATGTATAATATGGCAGGCGGTCTGCTCGAGAGGGTCCTGTGTACCCATTTTTCTAAAGAAGCCATGCCAAGTCCTCGACCAGCCGGAGGAAATTTTCACATGCTAGCTCGGCACTTAATGGCTCAGCTACTCCCCTTGCAGGAGCCATGCGCAGTTAAGGTGGCATCTGACAAAGAATACCCGTCCGAATTTGGCTGAAGGGACACCAAGACTGGATAATTGAGCATGCCGATGTTAGGCATTTTTCTCTGAGTATATAAACTCAGTCTTTGTATTTTGTAATCTATGGATGGTTGAGCAAGGCTCCTGGTTGTAAAGCTTTAATGAAGCACTGTTATTCTGGTTATGCATGGACTCTTGATATTTCTTTCCTTATGAATGTCAGTTTCTCTCACGTCTTTGTTTACACTATGTTAGAGCAGCTTGGAATTGGAGAATCTAGTCGAGTTGTAGCTGTTATAGGATGATGTATAATTGGATCATTGTAACAGTCGCATTGTCACTAATCGGTCCTTGTGATTTTCCTAACGCTGAACGACTTGGAATTAGAGAGTCCATTCAAGTCCCCCTTTCAGTTTCTTAAGACCCTGAACCAAGAGGATCTTGCATTCAGAGTTTTTCTTCCACAAACTACTGAAATCCTGTTGACCAAAGTAGTTTGTTCACTCTTCTTATCAAGTCTTCCAACTGTTCATCTTTCAATCAACCCACTGACTAAAGTTAGATCAAGACCTCCTTTGTTACTTACATACCAGACCCAGTCCACGAGTTAGAGTGATATCTCCCGAGTCTCTACCCATTTGATTACCCATTAAAAACCATCGTGACATAAAATTGATGGGCATCGGGCTCTACTCCTGCAAGCAATCCAGGAGTGACTTCCATCGCTAACAAAGGTGTTGTGCAACTGAAAGATATTACAAGGAGGAATCTTAGAGGA
>CBVK0100852904.1:0-10493 GCA_900067695.1 Picea abies
AGATGAGCTAGTTGGAATTTGGAATAGGTGGGTGGCCACCAATATCCACATGGATCACAAACACAATCTATGGTAGGTCCATTAGGACAACCACAATACATTGGGGGACCATCAGGTCAATCTCAGTATGTAGGAGGTCCATCTGTTCAATAGCAGTACATGGGTGGACAACTAGGACAACCACCATACATGGGTGGACAATCAAGACAACCACCTTACATAGGTGGACAGCCCGGGAAGTCACCATATACAGGGGAACCTTCAGGTAAACCACCATACATGGGAAGACCATCGAGTTTCTCCATCTCCCCACAATCTGAATATGGTCCTACTAGTGTTCCCATGCCACATAGTTACCACTAGTATCCACACGATAACTGACAACTTCCATTTTTGGCTACGTTAGATCTGTCATATCTATCGCATTTGACAAACAAACCCATTCAACATGCCCCATTTTGGCACTCCATCCCTACCAAATTACCATTTTGACATCCTGAAATTCGATGGAAACCCTGGGGAAGATCCTAACAATCATGTTATGACTTTCCATTTATGGTGTTCATCAAACTCTTTGATGGATGACTCCATTCGGCTGAGGCGTTTTCAGAGAACGCTTACAAATGCAACAACCAAATGGTATATTGAGCTGTCACATAACTCCTTTATCAACTTTAACCTTCTTTCCATGACTTTTTTCATGCATTTCAAGTTGCCTATACAGTACGAGACCGGTACAGAGATTTTGACCTCATTCCGACACTCATCTTCCACCCACATATTTAATCATATTCATGAGTGGATACGTCGAAGACGACTAATTAAATCTCCAATTCTAGACCAAATCCTCATGGGTTGGTTTACGAAGTCACTCTTACCGCCCATCACCAGAGATGTTGTTGTGGGAGCTATTGTTACCGAGGAGAAAACTATTAGTCATGCTCAATATTTGGACCTGGTATATTCCCAATCCGACACACTTTACGATCTGATCCCCCATTCTCCTCGTCCGTCGAATGATCTGACGAGACCTGCTCCAGAACTAAGTTTTGTTTCAAACACCAAGACTACTTTCGCTCCTGCTCAAACCTCCAAGGTGAATGCGGTCCAATCCATTTCATCTCAGCAACCCGGAGGTAAGAAGAAGAACAAGGGTAAATCCAATCAATCTTCTAACCAATAGGAAACCACAAATACTATGGATACTAAATTGAATAGGAAAGATAAGTTTCCTTGCATGATTTGTATGAAGGAACACTACGGGAAAGACTCTCCTCATCGAGAGGAAGTCAAATTTCTAAAAGGTACCTCCCTACCCGCAGTGTTAACTAACCCTTTCCTATTTCAACAACAAAATCTTGTTGCACAAAATCTTGCCTCTTCGTAAGGGGGTAACACAGATCATTCCTATCATGGGGATGCTTTCTCAAGCACCGCTCAGGTCTTTATGTGTAACAAGGCAGTTAATTTAATGACCCGAGCCAAGACTTTTGACACTCTTCCAGGTAATCATGTCAATGGAAAGGCTGTCGATCAGCCCTTCACATCCACTCCTCCTCCATCTTCCACCCCTCTTCATATTGAGAATCCAATTTATGACGCAGTATTGCACCCGCCCAAGGGCACAATTCAAAAAGTGAACTTTAATCCAAGTGTTGTGCCACCCAAAAATACAATATTGTTGGAGATTTGGTGCAATCACCTTATGCTATGTCATCCCTCGAAGTTCTATAGAAATTTCCAAGTCAACATAGAGCCCTGTTGTCAGGCATTGGAGCTATGGATCCATAAGAATCAAATCTGATTATGTTTAATCTAGACTATTTTAAGGAGAGGCTCTCACACCACCTAAAATTCCAAATTCAATTTTTAGTTGGTGGAAAGAACATCCATCACATTGTTTTGGATGAAGGAGCCTCCACCTATGTCATGCCTTTATCTTGTTTGAGATCCATCCGTTCTCCTAAAATTAACTAGTCTCCTACCACCCTTAAAGAGTTTGATGGATGTGGTTTCCAACCTCACAAAATCTTGCAGTATTTCGTTGTGACATTGAAGGGTCAAACCATTTTAGTTGATATCGAAGTGGTTGATGCACCCCTTGATTACAATTTTTTACTTGGTCGTATTTGGTTCCATGTGATGACTACCTTCACATCTTTTGTGTTTCGTATTTTACAATTTCTCCATTAAGGAAAAATTGTCATTATTGACCAACTTGACTATTGCACTCCATATCTCCATGATTTTGTAGCGAATGATGTCCCTTTTCTAGGTTCTAGTATTTGGTATGAGAGTGTAGGAGTAGGTCTCCTTAAGGATTCCTTTCTCATGGGAATTTCTCCTTTGCCTCCTCTTGACACCCCTCAGGTTGCCACATTAAATATGATTTTGATTCAAGTGCAACAATCCCTAGAATCACTTGATACTTTGGTAGTACCTAGTATTTATGAGTATAGTTCATTTTATATGTGAATCTCATTAAAAAATTAAATAGACACCCCTCCATTCGAATTGAGTCTCTCCCTAGATCAAACATTTGAACCTTCTTTTCCTTCGCCTAGTGAAAATATTCCTATTAGTAGCTAGACACCTAAACAAGGAAAGAATAAGAGTCGACGGAGGAAACGACTCTTGGGGGGAAGGTCTCTATCCTCTAGAAATCATGCTAGACTGAAGCCACTAGCTTCTACCATGCAAGAGTGGGGAAAAATACCTCTATAGAGACACACTACTAAGAGTTATCCTCACTTGGGGGTCTTTCCCATCGAAACGTAGTAGTCTTTTCTAGAATGAGCTTAGTCTTTGTTCTTTATCATGCTTGTAAATGCATGAGAACATGTTACCGAGATCAGTATTTTTTCTTTCTCATTCTCGTTAATACATGAGAATAGGTTACTGAGTATAGCTTTATCTCTTTTTCGGACTCGTAAAATCTATACGAAAAAGGAACTCTTTGGAGTTTCCTTTAAGATCTTTTTAGACTCCCTAAACATGAAAATATTGTCAAGTGAGACTACTTCCTTCACACTCGTTAAAAGGTTTAAAAAGGCATATATCGAGTGTTATTTTATCTCTTTCAGCCTCACGAGACAAATTACGAAAAATTAATAATCTTGTCAAACATGACTAGAAGAGTTCTCCCTTGAATTATTTTACACTTTTTTTGGGTTTGGGAGACTAAATTTACAAAAAGTCACCCATGTAGTTGTCTTTAAGTTCTTTTTAGACTCTCTAAATGTGAAAAACCACTGAGTTTACCTTCTTTGGTCTTGTAAAGTTATGCATTGAGGGAACTATATGAGTCTAATCTCCAGGACCCGTACGGGACCAAACCCCTCCTTATTTAGGTTCGTTAAACATATGTCGAGGGACTCATTGAAGATGAGATATAATGAACATCTATTATCCTTCTCAATATCGTTAAATAACAAATAGGTACTCACCAATCATGGTGGGGAGGAAATTGAAAGGAGTGGCTCAAGTTTTTGGAATCCATTATGGAAACTATTATTGTTTCCCTTGAAAATGGAACATATTTGCATCTTGCATTAAAGTTGCATAATTTTGTTTGTCTCTTAGTCATACCAATTCCATGTGCCGCTAAACTTTTTCACTCCAGTCAAAGAGTGGTCTTATTATCGTCACATTATTTTATTGGTACTTGTTGAGTTAATGATGCCAATTCATTTGTTGTGCCTCACAATTTTGAAGGGAGGTTTCATTCCAAACCAACCATCTACAATATTACTAGTTTCCATTCACATGTCAGTCCACACTCATTTAATCCACCATTTCACATCACTTTCCTGTGTCAATTTCATGTCGATGATGGGGGATACATCATGGCCCTCCTTTGACAAGTCTTGTTGTGTTGCTTATATGTTTAGTATAATTCACTCATTAATTATCAATTCGGGATTCATAATTAACAAAGTTACAAGACACTAGTAAGAAAGGTAATTCTAATGTCATGAGTATAGAATCATGTCAATGGAAAGGCTGTCGATCAACCCTTCACATCCACTCCTCCTCCATCTTCCACCCCTCTTCATATTGAGAATCCAATTTATGACATAGTGTTGCACCCGTCCAAGGGAACAATTCGAAAAGAGACCTTTAATCCGAGTGCCTGCACCACCCAAAACTACAATATTGTTGAAGATTTCGCATAAGCACCTTGGGTTGTGTCAACCCTCGAAGTTCTATAGAACTATCCATGTCAACATATAACCTTGTTGCCAGCCATTGGAGCAATGGATCCAGAGGAATCAAATTTGATTATGTTTAATATGGACTATTTTAAGCAGAGGCTCTCACACCACCTAGCATTCCAAATTCAAATTTTGGTTGATGAAAAGAGCATCCATCCCATTATTTTGGATGAAGGAGCCTCCACCTGTGTCATGTCTTTGTCTTGATGGAGATCCATTAGTTCTCCTAAACTTAACCAATCCCCTACCACCCTTAAATCATTTGATGGACGTGGTTTCCAACCTCACGGACTCTTGCAGTCTTTCGCTTTCACATTGAAGGGTAAAACCGTTTCGGTCGATATCGAAGTGGTCAAGAAGCCCCTGGATTACAATTTGTTACTTGGCCATAGTTGGTTCTACGCGACGATTGCCATCGCATCTTCAATGTTTCATATTTTACAATCTCCCCATCAAGGGAAAATTATTGTTGTTGACCAAATTGACTATTGCACTACAGATCTCCATGATTTTGCAATGAATAATGTCCCTTTTCTAGGCTCTAGTATTGGGTATGAGAGTACAGGAGTAGGTCTCCTTAAGGATTCCTCGCTCATGGGGATTTTTCCTTTGCAGGAGTAGGTCTCCTTAAGGATTCCTCGCTCATGGGGATTTTTCCTTTGCCTCCTCTTGACACCTCGCAGGTTGCCACATTAAATATAATTTTGACTCAGGTGCAACAATCCCTCGAATCACTTGATCCTTTGGTAGTACCTAGTATTAACGAGAATAGTTATTTTCCTGTGTCAAGCTCGCTAAAAAATAAAACAAACACTTACGATCATATTTCTTTTCCTGGTTCAAGCTCATTAAACCAAATCTTCCTCTAGATTGAAAATTTGAACCTTCTTTTCCTCCGCCTAGTGAAAATATTCCTATGAGTAGAGAGACACCTAAATGAGGAAAGAATAAGAGTCAACGAAGGAAATGATGCTTGGGGGGAAGGTCTCCAGCCTCTAGACATCATTCTAGAGCGAAGCCACTAGCTTCTACCAAACAAGATGGGGGGGAAATACCTCTAGAGAGACAAGTTGCTAGGAAATATCCTTTCTTGGGGGTCGTTCCCATCGTAACGTAGTAGTCTTTTCTAGAACGAGCTTAGTATTTGTTCTTTCTTGTGCTCGTAAATACATGAGAATAGGTTACCGAGCTTAGTCTTTGTTCTTTCTTGTGCTCATTAATACATGAGAAAAGGTTACTGAGTGTACTTTTATCTCTTTTTCGGACTCGTAAAATCCCTCCCTAAATAGCCCATAGTAGTTGAGCCTCCCAATCCTATAAATTAAAGGCATTTCCATGGTAAAAAGGGGAAATATTTCATATATCAAACCTTTGATCCTAAGAAAGAAAAATCCATTGAAGTATCATCATTTTGATCTCAAGAATTTTGTGCAAGGGTTGGATGAGGAGAGCTTGGAGAATATTGGTGCAGTGTGAAACGTGATTTGTAAGTTCCTTCTTTTGGCTTTCCATTAAATATCAACTTGGCCTATTCCTTTTGTTATGTTGTTCATGATAATGTTTATGCTTAGGTCAAATCGGGTATAGATAGATCTGGTTTCTATCTAACGAAATCTAGTAGAAGTAGGAAGGTTTGCTTGATTCTTTTTTTGTAGGTCTCTTTGGTCGCTGAAGGAATTGGAGCAGCGAAGCAAAAGGATGGAGCAGAGAGGACAAACCTTGGGAAACAGGTGTGTCTTCCTCTTTTTATCTATAGGTTAATGAACTATATATATAATTAAAGTAGAAACAATTTGTTTACTTCTGTATTTAGACCAAAGAAGGGGTCTTGGTCCAAAGGGGAGCTTAACCTGTCCACAGGGAAGCTTTCTCATAACAGAAAAATGGCGACTCCATTGGGGAAGGACTTTGACTAGTATTTCCTTTGGTTCGTCTAAAAAATTTGTTTATGATTGGATATTGTTTGTTTGATGCTTGATTCTAAGTCATTTTGCCCTTCTCTCATCTTCATCAAGAAGTTTACAAAGTCATTGACCGAGCCTCTGCTGAGTTTGATCTTTTTTGTGCCTTTTTCAAGCACTTTCAGGACCAACACTCCCTTGTAATGGCTACCAGGGCACCACTAGCCTGAGTGGCGCTCCCCCTTGATCTCCTAGGGAGACCCATAGTATTTTGTTTCTTTGGTAACATGGGTGTCAATCCCTTCTTTTGGGTGAATCCAAGAGTTTTTTCCCTTCTTTGCTCAATCTGTTGTTAAGAGGCTTTTAGCCCAGAGTCTTTGGTTTGTCTTTGACTTTGTTTTGATTGATAAATTCACATTCATAACTCATTTCATTTCCTTCTTTTATTTTGTAAACTTCTCCTAGTTGTGAAATTGGATGGTACCCTTGGGTTAACAAGATCCCTTGGTTCATCCTAACTTTCAGTTGTCTAATCTTCGTCTCACAAACTTTTCAGATTGCTTGATTGTTTAGAAGTTTTCATCAACTGGAGTTTGAAAAGGTTTTTTGGTATTGAGCCCTTTTTATCTTCATTGAAACATTTCCCTTTAACAAAGGATTTATTAACAAGGAAATGCATTCTGAAGTCAGGAGTGCAGCTCTCAGAAGTGACCATCATGAAGAAGAACCAGTTACAAATTTTGTATAAGGTATTGTCCTCCCTGTAAATCCTCCTATCATTGATCCACATGGCCCATTACTCGTTGAAATTCCACCATCGACATTTATTGATGCTTATTCTTCTTACAATTTACCATATGGTTCAACCACTAGGCAATCTTTTGGCATGAATCAACCAACTTTTGGTTTCCTAGAAGGACTTGGGAATTTATTTGTATCCACAACTCTTGTAGTTGATACTGCTAGTGCTTCTTCTTTACTGGGAACATCAGTGACCTAGGTAACCCTGACACAACCACTTGCAAATACATCTCCCTTTGCACATGGGTCAAGTAATATTCCTTCTTCACTATTTCCACACATGCACACAGGTAACCCTGACACAACCACTTGCAAATACATCTCCCTTTGCACATGGGTTAGGTAATATTTCTGCTTCACTATTTCCACACATAAACACACCAAGTGCTTTACTTGGTCATCCCATCAGACAGATGGCTAGCAGTCAAGTTGTTCACACAACTACGGTTACACAAGTTACAAACTCTCCCTCTCCAACTTTACAAATGGGTACACCCTTTTTTGGAAGTCAATCTTCAATGGGAGGTCAACCTTTAGCTGGGGGGGGACCTTCAGCTGGAGGGAAATTTTTACTGGGGCAAATCTTCAACCACGGGGAAAAATCCTATGCGGGTACAACATCGAGAAGCCTGAGGGAAAGCTGCTCATGCAAGTCCTTATATCCCTACTGTCATTGACATGTATCCTAGGAAAAATCCTATGCGGGTACAACATCGAGAAGCCTGAGGGAAAGCTGCTCATGCAAGTCCTTATATCCCTACTGTCATTGACATGTATCCTAGACAACCATATCAAGGTGTTACTAATACTTTATGGGGTCAACCCAACCCGACGAACATTCCTTGGTAAGGAACTTTTCCTTATCGACCTGTAAACACCTTGATTCCAACACAACAACCCCCTCTAACATAGTATATGGTAGGTCCATTAGGCCAACCACAATACATGGGGGGACCATCAGGTCAATCTCAGTATGTAAGAGGTCCATCTATTCAATCACAGTACATGGGTGGACAACTAGGACAACCACCATACATGGGTGGACAATCAGGACAACCACCTTACACGGGTGGACAACCTGAGAAATCACCATACATGAGGAGACCTTTAGGTAAACCACCATACATGGGAGGACCATCCAGAACTAGGTTTCATTTCAAACACCAAAACTACTGCTCCTACTCAAACCTCTGAGGTGAATGCATTCCAATCCACTTCATCTCAGCAACCCAGAGGTAAGAAGAAGAACAAGGGTAAATCCAATAAATCTTCTAACCAACATGATACTACAAATACTATTTATACTCAACCGAATAGGAAAGCTAAGTTTCCTTGCATGATTTGTATAGAGGACCACTACACGAAATATTGTCCTCGTCGAGAGGAAGTCAATAACTTTCTAAAAGGTATCTCCCTACCCGCAGTGTTAATTTACCCTTTCCCAGTTCAACAGCAACATCTGGTTAAACAAAATCTCACCTCTCTACAAGGGGGAAACGTAGTTCATTCCTATCATGGGGATGTTTCCTCAAGCGTCGCTCAATCCTTTATGTGTAAGGAGGCAGTTAATTTAATGACCCGAGAAAAGACTTATGACACTATTTCAAGTAATCATGCCAATGGAAAGGCTATCAATTATCCCTCCACATCCACTCCTTCTCCATATTCCACCTCTCTTCATATTGATAAGCCAATTTCTGATGCATTGTTGCACCCACCCAAGGGAACAATTTGAAAAGAGACCTTTAATCCAAGTGCCTGTGTCGCCCAAAACTACAATATTGTTGACGATTTGGTCCAAGCACATTGTGCTATGTCATGCCTCGAAGTTCTACAAAATTGTCCAATTCAATGTAGAACCTTGTTTTCAACCATTGGAGCTATGGATCCAGAGGAATCAAATTTGATTACGTTTAATATGGACTATTTTAAGGAGAGGCTCTCACACCACCTAGCATTCCAAATCAAATTTTTGGTTGGTGGAAAGCACATCCATCACACTGATTTGGGTGAAGGAGCCTCCACCTATGTCATGTATTTGTCTTGCAGGATATCCAATGGTTCTCCTAAACTCAACCAATCCCCTACCACCCTTAAAGCATTTTATGGACGTGGTTTCCAACCTCACATAATCTTGCAGTCTTTTTTTGTCACATTGAAGGGTAAAACCATTTTGATCGATATCGAAATGGTTGACGAGCCCCTGGATCAAAATTTGTTACTTTGGTCATATTTGGTTCAATTTGATGACTGTCATCTCATATTTAATGTTTGTATTTTACAATTTCCCCATCAAGGGAAAATTTTCACCATTGACCAACTTGACTATTTCACTACAGATCTCCAAAATTCTGCAACGAATAATGTCCCTTTTCTAAGTTTCAGTGTTGGGTATGAGAGTGTAGGAGTAGGTCTCCTTAAGGATTCCTCACTCATGGGGATTTTTCCTTTGCCTCCTCCTGACACCTCATAAGTTGCCACGTTAAATATAATTTTGACTCAGGTGAAACAATCCCTAGAATCACTTGATCCTTTGGTAGTACCTAGTCTTAACAAGCATAGTTATTTTCCTGTGTCAAGCTCGTTAAAAGATGAAACAGACACTTAAAAGCATAGTTCTTTTCATGTTTCAAGATCATTAAAAATTGAAATAGCCTCCCCCCCATTCAAATCGAGTCTTCCTCTGGATTGAATATTTGAACCTTCTTTTCCTCCACCTAGTGAAAATATTCCTATTATTATCCAAACACCTAAACGAGGAAAGAAGAAGATTCAATGAAGGAAACGACGTTTGGTGGGTAGATATCTAGCCTCTAGACATCATGCTGGAGCAAAGCCACTAGCTTCTACCAAACAAGGCGTCCAGGGGGGGTACCTCTAGAGAGACACGATGTTGGGAAAGATCCTTACTTGGGGGTTGTTCCCATTGTAACATAATAGTCTTTTCTAGAACAAGCTTATTCTTTTTTCTTTCTCATGCTCATAAATACATGAGAATAGGTTATTGATCTTAGTCTTTGTTCTTTCTCATGCTCATTAATACATGAGAATAGGTTAGTCTTTGTTCTTTCTCATGCTCATTAATACATGAGAATAGGTTATCGAGTGTACTTTTATCTCTTTTTCAGTACAATCACCATGCTGGCAATCTTACTAATAAATATACTATCACATAGATCCACATTGTATTTATATGTGGCTATGTTTTGTCATCTCATAGCTCCATTATGTATTTTTCATGGCTGTGATCAGTTCATGTCATGGAGCTATAGATCCACATTTTATCTCTGGTGGCCATATCCATAGTCATTATTTTCATGGATCCGCGATGTATTGGTCGACAACCATGCTTTCAGTCAACTCGTATTCTGAGCATAAATATGCATGCCTCAGGAATGAAACATATATTTATATTGTTTGATGGTTGTTTACAGCTTCTACCAGGTTCTCCTACTCCATCACCCTTGAATTGAAGTACTTTTAAAGTGTTTCAACCATCAATTTCTCTTTTGACCTCACACTTTAGGGGGCATCTGTTACACATCAAAATGCCACACTTAAGTGTCATGCCCTAAGT
>CBVK0100852905.1:0-10492 GCA_900067695.1 Picea abies
AATCCAATAATAAAATAATAATAAGAATGCTCTTTGCAGTTACATTATTTCAACAACTAGTGCTCTAGCACTCTAGCTAGGGTTTACATTGCTGAGTTCTCTCCATGTTGAGATAAGTATTGTTGGATTCTTTCTTATTGGTTTGCTCTAGTGAATAGAGCTTGTTCTTGGTTATTTTGTCTTTGGCATGGATCTTCTCGATAAGAAAAGGTGTTGGGATTTCTCCCCTTGTGTAGAAGGGTTTCCCAGAATAACTACTATGCTCTGCTCGGGGGTGGAACTTGAGGATGCCTATGGTTGGGTGGCAATGAAAGAGCATTGCCTAAGGAGAAACGATCAGACCCATTTTTTTGTAATTTGTGTTTGGTTGATCTTTTTGAGATCCTGATTATTTATTGCAGTTGTGAACTAGTCTAGTATTCAAAAATTCAACACTCGATACTCCATGTATGCAACCTCGGGGCCTCGAGACATCATCTCCTTAGTTATCCCTAAAAATGGGGGATAACAGCTTTTTAATGTGTTACGCTTGCGATCCCTCAATCCATTTCTACCTGCAACAGTCCCTAGGTCTTCACACTCACACAACCTAGATTATTAAAGTTGCAAGAGTGGAAACCTTATCTTTCAAAGGCCCGGGACTCTTGATACAGCATCTAGAACACTGGGCTCTGATACCATATTATAAAAATCGAGCACAAAGAAAACCAAGATAACTCGAAAGAGTTCTTCGTATTGTATTTAAATGAGAAAGCAAAAGCTTTCTTATATAGGGATACAATCAAGTCGATTCAATCCACTTTATCAATGTGGGATAAATCGATAAAGTGAAATAAGACATAAAAACATTAACTAACCTAAAGTTGAATTGACTTTATTAATGCCTAAGTCTAATATCTAGTTGACCGTCATAATCTAACAATTATTTTAACATAAAAGGGGTAGAGAGAAACATTGATATCTTAGTGCATCATGATTAACCTTGTAGGCTTGTAGTATGATGTATCTAGATGCCTCATGTTGATCATCTCATGAGATACATTTATTTTTGTTTTGATGTGATTTAGTATTATGCTATTGGGACTTATGACTCAGGACATATACCATATTCCAGTATTGATGTTTGATGTACCAATTGACATCTTATACATCTTATATTGCAGCTTTATTATCATATTTATATGACAAATGTCTTTATTTGATGTTGATGTTGTCTTAGAAGCTTTAAAAATTGAAAAAAAAATGATTTTTTTGAATTTTTTAAAGTTTCCCAATAATTTCCAATATTTTCCCTGATATTGCCAATAATTTCAATTTTGGACCCCGACGATAAATTCCCAATAACAATAAAATCAACTTTGCTCTATACATATAATCAATGCAATAGATTTTTGCCCCTTATGGTAACAAATTTAGGAACCAAAACAAACTCCATGAAACCATTAAGGACAAGCACCCTATATATGTAATCAATGCAATGGATTTTTTCCCCCTATGGTAAGAAATTTAGGAACCAAAACTTAAGAGATTTGTATACTCTGGATCAGATGCAGAGACTGCAGAACATATGAAATACATGAACATCAAAATTCAAGCTCAACAAATAGGAGACAAAAATATCAAGAACAAACCGTGGAAGAAACTCTGATACTATACACAGCCTCCCTGAAGAGGCAACTGCTCCCATAAAAAGAAGTATGTTTGGATGCCTCAATTTCTTCATGATTGCAACCTTCACAGGAAAACAGAGAGTACTCAAGTTATTTGGACCTAAACTATGTACTTCAAAACGAATCTCACATATAATATAATAATAACATCGTCATTTAAATATGACAAAATATTTCTCAGGAAGCATTGCTCCATTAAAAAGTTATACAAGTTTTATTCAAACAAATGCCGGATTTAAAAACATATAGACACACCTCCTCGTGAAATGATTGTAGAAGTTCGTTCGAGTATTCCTGCTCCGTAAACACCTTAATGGCTACATCCTGCATTGAAATTCATTCTAATAGATTATAACTAATATGTACAGTATTTCTCAGCCCTAGTTACTATATATGCTTCCATATAAGCAAGATAAAACAAAAAGCCAATCTATAAAGACTTGTGAATCAGCAAGATTAGTGAGAAAACATACCGAACCATACCAAAGACCATGGTACACAGTTCCACAAGAACCTGTACAAAAGTTAAGAATCTTAAACAGAGTTACTTCCACAAAAGAACTGCAGAAAGTTGATCAAACGAGTCTTCTTTTAGGGAGAATAACGAGACATTATTTGACTACAAAGCTACTGCATTTTTCTGGAGAGGTAAAAAAAATTCTGATTAGAAAAAATATTGTAAAATAAAGATATTTTTTCCACCTCCAGATCAGAAGATAGCACTGGAATGTCTACGTATATCTGAAAAATTGTAGCACATATAGAAGTAGAAGGAACGAAAAAATAAAGTTGAGAGCCTTTTTAAAACTGAACAGTGGAAAAGCTTTTTCAAAACTGAAATAGTGTCAATGTCCACAAATTATCAGATACTAGCCAAAGGGACTGAAAGGCAACATATAATATAAGGTACATCCAGTGAGGAAGTGCATGATGCATTTATTGAGAAAAATCCACTAGGCAAAATTGTAAAGCGAAAAAACTAAAACAATAGAGAGAGAAATCCAAAATTTAACCCATCTATCTTAATTTTCATCAACAAAAGCTCCAAAGTGTCTATTCTATGACAGCAAAATTTCATGCAAAAAACATCTCTAACAAATTCTGCCACAACCTTCAAATTCTAAAAGATAACTCTAAAAGGATTACAGCAAACTTTGGGAACACATTTTCAAATCTGCATATTTTACACACACTTAGATAAGATAAGTAATTTTATTAATGTCATGTTACCCCCCCCCCCAGGCTAGGGGTAACTAAGGAGATGATGTCTCAAGGCCCACAGGATGAAGACATGGAGTACCGAGAGCCAGATGAGCAGGCAGAGCCCCTCCTCGCACCACACATCACCATTGATCAACAGCACCAACGTCCACCACACCAGCTTGGCCCACAGACGACAGCAGGTCTTGTTTCATGAGGTAACAAGCCCAGTCTCATGGTAAGTGTCGTTTTAATAATTGAAGCATTTGAGCAGGTTGCAAAGAGTCCTCTCTTGATTATGAAAACGTTTGCTTGGAAATTATACCTTTTGCCTCATTTCACCTTGCTGGTTGACATGGTTTCCTAGTAAGTGGGTCACCCTCAGGAAAAGGGTTGCTACTAGGGGGTCTCCTTGAAGGGTCATCGTACAATTCCCGCACATACTTATCACTTTCCACACTTTCCCTTTCGTTTCCTCATCTTTTGGATTTTCGGACTTGTTGGACCCAAGAAGGGCTTGTACCTCATTTCATGGGAAGAAGTGTTAAATTTTCAGCTATTATTAGGTTACTTTTCAATTTACTAGATAACCATAGCATATATAGGATCACTGAGAGAAACACAATCACAAGATACACAACATTTATCCTGGGAAACCCTCAAGGGGAAGAAAACCCAGCAAAACTTCTTTAATATAGATTCAATAACCAAGTAAAGCTCCAGAATAACTCTCTCTCTACGAGAAACAAACTACCATCATGCTAGACCAAAAAATAGCCAAGACAATAAACCAAACACTAGAGAATATCCTCTCCCAAGCAATGCACCTCTCTCTCTTCCTTCTTCCAACAACTGCAGCTTCCTTCAATACTTGTGCACTAGATGGGTGAGCTGAGTGAGTGAACAAATGAGTGGTTGGATTCCTTTATTTATACAAACTGGCAAGCGTTGAAAGGAGGTGTCTCTTCACTGGCAGGGCCGACTTGTCTTTATGGGTGGTTAGAACCACTTTAATTTTCCTGGGGGCCGACTTCTTAATTTTCATATTACAATTAGGATTTGACCAATCCGCAAAAGGGGATTTGGTCAATTACAATGCCCGACATGATCAATCCACAAAAGGGGATTGATCTAATCAATAATATATATTTTATCTTTTACTTTATCCACAAAAGGGGATAAGAATATTCTTTGCAGTTACACAATATTTTAACACTCCCTCTTAACAAGAAGGATATTCTTTATCTTTTGATAGGTCATTGGATGTCATCATCAACTGAACAATATCATCAACTGGATAATCAACATCAACTGGACATCAGCATCAACTGGATAACATCATCAACTGGGTAACAGCATCAACTGGATAACAGGAGGCATCAATATAATCCACTTGGTCATCTGGCATCACGACCACAGACTGGTTTTCCATGAAACCATATTAAAGAAGTTTTGTTCTCTTTATCTTCACGCAAAAGATACTCTTTCTTTCTTATCTTCACACGGAAGATATTCTATGAGTTTTTCCATTCCTTTTATGTTCTCCCTTCTCTTGTAGTCATCTATCTCACCCATCCACTAGGGACAACTACTACCATAGCTTCACTCCTAGTCATCCCACATGAACTAGAGAAGCTAAGATGCTAGCCTGGGCAAGACTAGACTCCCTTTCCATGATCCACGCAGGATCACGACACAAACCTCAAGAGCCAACTAACCATTCCACATGGTCAACGTTTGTGTTCCAGGCTACTCAATCATTGGCCAGAGGAGAGTATCTGCCCACTGCCCCTTGAAGAAACATCCACACTCCTCTCTACGAGGGTGGTCACACCCTTCTCTACGAGGGTATTCTAGCATGTCCCTAGAGTATCCAAAACTCAACACTTGGACAGAGGCCAACCTTGGCAAATTTCTCATTTCCCTTCTCTACGAAGGTCTCTTATCTTTTCCTTCTCTATGAAGGTCTACCTGTGGGATTGCTCATTCCTTCTATACGAAGGTCTAGCTATGGGATCTGAAAAAATCTCTTGTGGTCCAAAATCTTTCCATGGTATAAAACCATGCTACCCATCTGTTGGGCACCATCCATCTGCCTTCCTAACTGCACCAAATCATGATCCTCCATTTCGAACTCGGAGACATAGCTCCCTCTTGCACCAAACTAAGAGCTTCTAATCATCATCCTTGAAGTTTTCTTTTGTAATATCCTGGGTACCTTCTTGAGTTCAAACATTTCTTTCTTTTTTACTTCATACTAGATCAACCTGCTCCCTCTGCATCTATAAGAACGGTACTGGAACAACCTGTAGTTACCTGCATCTCATCAACTATATCTGATTATCCATCTTTCTCTTCATCTTGAACAATTATGTTCTGCATCTTTAGGAGCCTTCTACTCCTATATAAATACTAGATATTGTCTGGTCTTTATTGACAGTCACCATATCATAAGTCCTTCTCATGCTGTCTAACTTCTGCAAGTCAAGGTATAAGTTCTTTCTTCCGAGACCTATAAACTTACTTACAGTATGCTTTTTGAGATATGTCACTTAGTCAATCAGTCAGTAACAATAAGCAGTAATCAAATAAAACTATATCATGATTTCTATCAGAGTAGTACACATCTTTTCTTAAGCAAAACTTGTTCAACTATGTACACATCTGAAACCCTAATCATGAATAAGACTTTTGAACTCTTTTTCACTCTAGCTATGAAATTACCAAATTTTCCCTTACTATCATAGTTGAACACATACCTTTGTCACTCTCATGAGTGATCATACCTGAAATAAATATTTTATCTCTTTCTTTATCCTCTTCTTTGATACTTCCTTCATAAATATGCATAGATACTGAAATAAAACGACGTTAATTAACATTCCCACAAAAATCTAACTTGTAATGTTAATGTATTAAAGTAAACAAGATACTAAGAATAAACATGAATACTTATCTTTTGTTTTTGTGTGGGGAGGCTCCACGAACTCCATCATTTTCTATCTTTCTTCAAATCAACTATCTTCAACTTAAAGTACATAATCCTCAATTTCTACTAAAGCTTTCTTTGAGGGAGGAGATTCCTCTTCCTCTACGACATGTGCTTGATGTTTTCTTTTCCCTTTTCCTTGAGGACAGTCATAGGAAAACTGTCTCAACTTTTGACAGTTGTAGCATCTAATCTTTGAAACATCTTTCTTCTTATCTAGAACTCTTACGGAGTTAGCTTCTAGTTATTCTTTGAATTGTGATATTCTGGAGAAATATTCTCCTTTCTGGATCCTTGTATTCTTGAGTTGAGTTCTTAGATTCATCTTCCGATTGATGTTCTTTCCTTCATATAATCGGGTTAGGGAATCAAACATTTCTTTTGGAGTCTTCTTTGAGGCCACTTGGGGAATCAAGTGACCTTTGATAGAATTTGCTATGATTATTTTGGCCCTAACAGTGTCTTTTTGGTGTTTTTCTTTAGTTGTAGCATCGGCGGGTTCTAGTACATTCTCTTTAATGAATCTTGCTAGGTCATTCTCGTCTAGAATCATTTGCAACCTATGCTTCCAAGATCTGAAGTTTCTAGATCCTTCTAGCCTGTCTTCTACCCTCATACTGGTAGGCATTCTTTCTTGCAGTAGAAACCCCAGCCCTCCGGGCTATAGAAATAATAAAAAATCAAATTTCTTGGATCTGAAAACTGAACTCACCAAAAGATGTGCTGGACTGAGGCCAGTATGTTGGTATAGTCAGATTCTAAAAACTCCAAATTTTACCCCTTGAAACTGAGCTTGCGGAAATCTGGACTGGTACTGGTTCTGGTTTCCTGGTTTTATGGTACTTTTGGTTTTCTGGTACTTCTGGTACTTTTGGTACCAGTGAACACTAGGGTTTCACTATCTAGGAGTTATATCCACTAAAAAGGTGTGTTGAAGGTGCCAGTGAGTTCCTTAGGCTAGGGCACACTTTTCTATATGATCTTTGGGTTGAAATTCCTCTTTAATAAAAAGCCCTAATTTTCTTGTACGACAACAGTGGCGTTTTTCTTTTTCCTGTGAAAGAAGCTCTCTTCAGCTTAGCTCTGATACCATCTTAAAGTTTCAGCTATTATTAGGTTACTTTTCAATTTACTAGATAACCATAGCATATATAGGATCATTGAGAGAAACACAATCACAAGATACACAGCCTTTATCCTGGGAAACCCTCAAGGGGAAGAAAACCCAACAAAACTTCTTTAATATAGATTCAATAACCAAGTACAGCTCCAGAATAACTCTCTCTCTACAAGAGACAAACTACCATGATGCTAGACCAAAAAATAGCCAAGACAATAAACCAAACACTAGAGAATATCCTCTCCCAAGCAATGCGCCTTGTTGACCACCTCTCCAACACAGATGGTCAACTCATGTGCCATGAAGAGATGCATCATCAGATGCCATGTTGTCAAAGACTTTTGGTCCTACAGGGTAGTGTTTGGCCCAAGCACTTTATTTTGTAATTGGAATTTCCGCACCCCTGCATGTGTTAATAATGTAATAGATCTGCATGAATCATGTCTAGGTCAGTTACCTTGGGATCGGTTCACTGGGAGAGTTCCTTTCACCAAGGGTATTTTATCCTCAGGTTATAAATTGGGCTTTTCAGCCTTATTGATTTCCCTCGCATTTTTCCCTCACACTTGCAATAATTCCTCCAAAGTGGTGAACAGTGTTCTAGTGGACTTATGTTTTGGTAACTATTATAGGGAATAATTGTAAATGACCATGCAAGACATCTTAGAAAGTTTCACGAAATTCCGTCGAGTCTAAGTCAATTTTTTTTAATTAATTAATTTTTAATTAAATTTCCCTAAGTTTGGAAGTTTAATTATTTAATTAATTAATTAATTTTGAGCAATAATTGTAAAAACTAGGTCCTTAGACTTTTGATAGGGGTATTTGTGCTCAAAAGAAATGGAATAGCACCCCCTACATCCATGGACCAAGTTTCAACTCAGTCGGACAACTTTAGCCATGGGTTTGTCCACCCGGAGTGTTAGTTAGTCTAAAACAACAATTTTAATTGCTAAAGTCCAAACATGGCAAAATGTAAAATTTGTATTAATGAGTTAGAGGATGTGAAAAGGTGAAATGATGGTTAAAGAGAGACCCCCTAAGCATAGCATGACCCTCCCAACCTTTTTCAACCTTGTCTAACCCTTTTCCACTTCTCCTCAATAAAAAGTTACGCCCCCTAGGGGGATTGACGTTTTTCCTAGTAGGGGAACATTGTAACTTGGGTTTAAGTGTATGGGGGCTCCCCTCTCATGTACTTTACCCTCATTTGCCCCCCACGTCTCCTTCTAGAGTGTTTCCACACTCTTTACCTCACATCCCACCTTCCATTCATCTCCCCATCCCAAGAGGTGCGCCCTCCAAGAGGAGTTACACCCCCCTTCTTCTAGAAAACTCAAAAAATTATTTTTAAAAAATTATTTTAAACCTTTCCTCTACCTTGGCATCAATCCCAAGGCCTCCCACACTCATTTTGCTTGATCCCAACATTTTCCATCCCTTCTACACCCTAGATCTATTTTGCAAACCCTAGATGGTGCACCCTAGCCTTGAGATCTACTCTATTGCTTGGTGGTGGACACTTGGCATTGATCCAAGAGAGGTAGGTTTGCCTCTCCAAGTATAAATAGATCTCATTTCTCACTCCCAACTCACCATATCTTGAGCTATTGTTATGCTACTTGATTTTCATTTCTCTCTCTCTCCATTATTCCATTTCTTCCATTCTCTTCTCTTAGGGTTTTGGAGTATTTTCTCTCCAAGATCCATTTTCTTGAGTAATAATAAAGGAAAGCTTTGGAGGATAACTAGATGAGCAATGCATGTTCTTGTTCTTCTTATGCACATGAGGTAAACTTGTATCGATTTGCTTTGGTGATTATATACATTGAATCCTAGGTAAAGTGTTATTTGGGTGGATTTATCAATGCATGTTCTTGTAGATCTATATGCCTTGATATGTTAGATAGGATTGAAGTGTCATCTTATTAGCATATTCAATATATTATCCATGTATATATATCATCTAACAAGGGTTTTGTAGGTTTGGCTCAAAGGTTTCATTGGGAACACCTCAAGCAAGAAGGATCACTTGAGACCAGTGTTGTAAAAATCGCCGATAAATCGCGAGTTTTTCACAAAAACGATTTTTAAGAAAAAAATCGCCCAAAAAATCGGGTCGGGTTTTAGGCGATTTTTTGGAAAAAATCGCGAGTTTTTGGAAAAAATCGGCTAAAAATCGTTGGTCGATGGGTAAAAATCGCCCGACTTAAAAATTAGACAGTCTGCGGGTTTTTAAGGGGTCTGTGAGGGGTTTTAAAGGTTTTATTTGTTCATTGAGCCAAGGAGGAGAGCCAAGCCATTCAACCAGCCAAGGAGGAGTTTGCCATTGGGATTTTGTGGATTTGAGAGTCAAATTTGTGGATTTGGCATTGGAATTTTTAGTCCATTTCACAATTTTTGCATTTGGAGGTAAGTAAAAAAATTTGCCCATTATTTCTCATTTTTTTACCATAGATTTTCATAGGTTTTCAATGGCAATGAGTTTTACATCTTCCAAATAGATTTTTGATGGATCAAAAACCATTTTTTTTCATTCTTATGTGATTTTTTTTCTTGCCATGTATGCCCAAAAACGTTTTTGGGATTTTCTTGCCCTAGGTCAATGTAAATTAGTTTAAATTTTTTTGTGTCTATTTCAGGTTCAAAACCAAGTTTGAATGCTAGATACATAACTGATTTATCTCTGATCTTTAAATTTTCATTTTTTCATCAATAACACATGCTAAAAAATGATTTTATTTTGCCCTAGGTTCATATTTTTCCATATTAAAGATGCCAAAGCCATTAGATCCATTCTGGGAGTATGGTGAGCCTGATCCTCCAGGGAATCGACAACATCTCAAATGCAAGCTATGTGGGAAAACAATGTTCGGTGGGGTATATCGGTTAAAATACCACCTTGCTAAAATTTCAGGGAATGAGGTGGAGATTTGTCCCAAGGCAAGCGAAGAACTTGTTGCCAAGACCACAAAAGCACTTGAAGAGTATTCGGCAAACAAACAATACACAGAAGCCAAGAAAAAAGAAATGGCTTCAAGATCCACGCCAAGGGGAAGCACACACACTCATGGGGCAATGGGAGTGGAGTCTAGTGAGATCCACTCCTCACAATCTGTAAATCCTACAGCGACATCATCATATTTTATTCCAAGAACCACACCCGGTGCACAACCGTCTATCAAGTCCATGATGAAAAAAAAAGAGAAAGAAGAAGCGGACAAACTTGTGGGTAAATGCCTTCTTTGGAGTAATATTCCATTCAGTTTTGCCAATAACCCATTTTATGTGTCCATGTTTGAGGCTGCTAGTATTGTTGGTCCGGGGTATAAGCCCCCCACTTATCACGAGTTGAGAGGGCCCATCCTTCAAAATGAAAAGACCGATTGTACTCAGAGGTTGCAAGAGCTTCGAGATTCATGGCAGTTCACAGGATGCACAGTGATGTCAGATGGTTGGACTGATGGGAAGGGTAGGACCCTTCTCAATTTCTTGGTTCATTGTCCCAGGGGG
>CBVK0100852906.1:0-10492 GCA_900067695.1 Picea abies
ATCTCTAAGCTTTCGACTCTTGAAAGCTATGGGATGATTCTCCTGCATAAGCACAGCTCCAATACCTACTCCTGATGCATCACACTCCAACACGAAGTGTTGGGTAACGTCCAGAAAAGCTAAGACCGGGCACGAACTCATGATGTCCTTCATCCTGTCGAAGATTGCTTGTGCCTCATCTGTCCACTCAAAGGCCCCCTTCTTGGTCAAATCTGTTAGTGGGGCTGTCAGCTGAGAAAAACCCTTCACATACCTCCGGTAGTAAGTGCATAAGCCCATGAAGCTCTTTAACTCTGTAGTGTTCCTCGGCGGAGGCCAATCACGAATCGCTTGGATCTTGTCCCAGTGTACCTGCACTCCCTGAGCTCCAATCACATGCCCCAAATAGAGAATCTCTGTCAACCCAAACTCACATTTGGACAACTTCGCATACAACTCCTGTTTGTCCAATATGCTCAACACCTCATCTAGATGTTGGAGGTGTTCCTCCCAAGTGCGGCTGTAGAACAAAATGTCATAAAAAAAAACCAACAAATGCTTCCTGAGCTGCTTGCTAAATGTATGGTTCATACATGACTGAAATGTGGCCAGGGCGTTGGTTAGCCCAAAAGGCATCACCAAGAACTCGTAGTGCCCATAGTGGCACCTGAAGGCTGTCTTGTACTCATCCCCCTCTTGCATCCTGATCTGATGATAGCCCAACTGTAGATCAATCTTCGAAAAATATTTGGCCCCTCTCAACTCATCCATCAACTCATCAATCCGAGGTATAGGGTACCTGTTCTTGATGGTCCTTTTGTTGAGGGCTCGGTAATCAATGCACATTCTGAGGGTCCCATCCTTCTTTACTAACACTACAGAAGAAGCGAAAGGACTCGAACTCGGTCTGATGTGGCCCATCGCCAGTAGCTCCTTGATGGTCTTTTCTATCTCATCCTTATAGGCCTTGGGGTGCCTATACGGGGTGGTAATCACTGCTCCCGTGCCCTCCTCTAACTCGATGGTGTGCTCAAAGCCCTTGTCTAGAGGCCTACCTGGAGGTATATCACCAAAGACCTTCTGGTGCTTCTTAAGCAAGGCCTTTATCTCTCTCGGAAAATTGGGCTCCCCACCCTTAGGCTTCTGCACTGAAATCTAAAACTCTGCAACCCATGCAATGTCGTCCTGCCTCATCACTGCCTCCATCTTCTTTGCGGTCACTACCTTGGGAGGGTAAGTGTTCATGCCTCTCAAAACCACTCTCTTTCCATCCTGCCCCTGGAACACCATCTCCATAGTCTGGTAGTTAGTGGAGTACTTTCCTAGGGAGTATAACCACTGAACTCCCAATACCACATTGGTGTCAGGCACCTTCACCACGAAGAAGTCATCGGTAATGGTGTAGTTCCCTAGGCTCAATGTCATCCGTGGGACGTATCTGGTACAGTTTAGGGTGTTCTCCCCCGGTATGATCACTGAAAAGCCCTCAAAATCTTCGGTGGTAATGCCCTTCCGCTCTACCAATGAAGCATCGATAAAATTGTGGGATGCCCCACCATCCACCAACACCCTCACTTTGTTTCCCTGTACTCCTCCCCTCATCCTGAAGGTATGAAACCTGGGGATCCCTGAGAGTGATGCTATAGTCCCCTGATTCTCCATCGATGCCTGCTCTGCCTCTGCCATCGGTGGGTCCTCCTCCTATCCCTGTTCTCCTAACTCCTCGTCCTCCCCGCTATCTGAAAACACCTCTATGTAGTGTGCTTTGGCCTTGCCTGCACACCTATGACCTGGTACCCATGGTTCTTGGCAACTGAAACACAGCTTCTTCCTCCTCAGATCCTGCCTAGTAGCATCATCCATCCTGTTTCTGCCTGTCCAATCCCTCTGTGTCTGTCCTGCCCAGTCTCTCTGCTGATGTCCTGCGCCATCCCTCTGTGGTGGTCCCCCGTCATTGAACTTCGTGGGGAAGTTCGGTCTCGGGGTGAACTTGGGCTTGGGTACTGACTCCTGTAGGTCTCTAGCCCTGCTAACTGCATCCTGTAACGAAGTAGGCTTGTAAGCCTTTATACATCCTCGAAGTGGCTCGGTTAGCCCCTCTGTGAACAACATCACCAATCGGGCCTCGGAGATATCGGTGACCATCACTGATATCCTCTGGAAATCTGATATAAGGGACTCTGCCGAACCAGTTTGTTTCAACTGTGCCAAGTCTCTGATGGACAACTCGGGATCTCTCCTATCAAATCTATGCACCAGTCTCCCTGTAAACTCAGCATAGGTGACAATATGGGCATGTCCCAGAGTGGACATCCTGTGGTACCACCAGTCCTGTGCCTCACCCTCCAAGTGCAATGTTGCCAACTTAATGGCATCGGTCTCCGCCATGGGGTTCAGCTGGAAGTAGGTGTCGAGCTTCTACAGCCAAGCTCGTGTAGTGCACTTCAACGTCCCATCGAAGTATGGTAAAGTGAGCTTGCCCACTGTGCGCTGTAACTCGTAGTTCTGCGTGGGACCCCTGTTGAAGAACCTCGGCCTGTTTCTCCCTTTGAAGCTACAAAACTCGGCAAAAGTCACAGCTTCTCTCAAATCTGCATCCATGGCCTTATACTCCTGGAAATAAGCTGCTAATGGCTCGTCCTGCTCTACCTGCCCTCCTGTACCTGTCTCCGGTGGTCCTAAGAACTTTGGCATGGTAGACCTGGGAATCTCACTGTAGTCGTGAGGGCGGTTCTGAGGGTTGGTCCTGGAAGTGATCACCTCAATATGAGGTTTGTGTGTGTTTCCCCCTTCTTCCATCTGCCCTCTCTTGCTGCTCTCCCCCCTTTCTTCACCATGTTTACTCCCTAGAGCATAACCTGTGATTCTGCCCATGAACTCTCGGGTCTCTCTCTGGCCCTCTGCAATATCCTGTAAGGCTTTCATAAGCCCTTTGATCAAACCATCCTCTCTGTCCTCTGTCAGATTTGCATTTTTCCCTAGAGTGTCCTCTATTTCTTCTTCTCTGCCCTCTACGCTTCGATACCTTCTATGCCTATAAGTGATGTTCTGCAGCCCTTCCTCAGTCATCAATGTCGCCCACAGCTGGCCAGAATCATGCTCTGATACCACTGAAATATTCTTAGGTTGCAAAGTTGGAAAAACCCTTCTAGTTTGGGTGTTGGACTTTCGTCAAACACTTTGCATGCCTTGGTATTTGACTGCTGAAAGTGAAAATTAAATAGACAGCAGTGTGTTTCTGTGTTTTATTTGCTGATTTGGGGGTCTTTCAATCCCTTATACCTCCCAAGTGAAGTGCATAAGGTGGTATTATGTTATTAAGCAAAACCCATAAAATAACAATGAAGAATCATCACATTTGAATGAACAATTTCACTAAATTCTGGCTGTTCTTTATTGAATTAAAATGCTGAATCAATGACAATAAAATTGAGGTGTGAATACCTCTCAAGGATGATGAGGATGTTTGCTGTAGGTAGCTGGAAAGGTGCGCCCAGCAATGAGTATGGCACTCAGGAATGATAGAAAACCACTCCCAGCGAATAGATGAAGCACCCAACAGTTAAGGAATGTGCCCATAATTGACACAGTACATCCAGCAGTCAGCTAATCCCTTCTCTTTATCACAGATCAGTCTCAGAATAGGGATACGATCGATCTCCAGTCAGGAATATAACCTAGCATCAAATAAACTCAGTCTTCCCCACTCAATCGCCCTTCACTCTGTCATAAATCGCCCCCTTGCTGAAGTATGATGTCCACAAAGTCTGCCACGATTTCCCCACAAGAAAACTCGGCCTCAGCAATAGAGAAGTCAACCCAATGTGGAAATACAGAGCCCAGCGCCTAGGAATGGCCACCACAACCTCAGTTCGACCCCCACAACTAACTCACCCCCACTACTCAATAACTCGACCATTCAGTGAGAGAATGACACTATCTAAACTCGCTCAACAGTCATTAGAGTTCGCCCTCTTTCAGCAAGTCGACCTCAGCAATGAGAGACTCGGCCCAATAAAAATATCCTCGTTGCAAGCAAAAGCATTCAGCCACATGAAGCGCACTTAAGAAATCTGATGTGGTCTCTTCCCCAAGTCTGTAGATGAAACTCTCCTCTGATGAATCTTCTCGAATCACAATATCAATAACTGCCAATGAGAAACCGGAATGGCTTCTCCAATCTCACGGCTAGGGCAGATAGTTTCACTGCCGAATCCGAGGTGCCGAAATGGGTTTCCAGCTGAAACCCTAGCTAGCTCTCCAAGCTCTTCTCCAAAAACCCAATTTTCAAATAAATAGTCAATAATGCCTTTTCCACCCTCAATCGTCCTTTTATTTATTCACTTTTCTTTTTCTCCATTAAAATATTCATTTAATTAATAATTGGAGAGAAATACCCTCAAAGAGGGGTTTAATATTAATAAACTCACTTTTCCTAAGTTTTCACTTTATAATTCGAAAATGACTTTACTAGTATCATTTCCCTAGCTCATCCGTCTAATGGTTTACGGGAAACTGTGTAAACCACCACGGTATTCCGACTGCCTAGGAAAAATGGGACATTACACCCAACAACTACCAGTCAATGATGTCTCCTGTTTGATGCTGCCCCATAACCATGTAAGACGTAAGTGCCTCTAACTGTCTTACAATGATACTGCAATTATTGGTAAGGATTGGGGTTTGTGCAGTTAGGCACAACTCCTTTTAACCCATCTCGATTTCTATTACTTAAAATGTAATAATAATAATAATAATAAAACATGATATATACAAAAACAAGTTCCTAGCTCCATCATAGATGAAATTATAATATACAATATGCATGTATGTATCATTTCTATCAGCTGGGCATCCATATGACCATCGCAACCTTGTCATTATGATTGTATCATGTCCTCAATAATGACCAACTTAATTCATCATTTTAAGGCATTTTCTTCAATGGATTATGATGATGAGTATATGCATGCAATAATAAAGCATTCCACTACATGTAACATCATATTTCAGCAATATCATTGTGAACAGTTAAGACATGATACTGGATCAGCAAAGAATGCATTTCTGCCATAAGAGATCAGATATCATAAAAGCATGATACCAGTCCTCTTACAAGGGAAAAAGAGGGCCAAAATATGCAGAAATGACCCCAAACTACCACTGATATAAAATCACCAAAGAGGGCCAAAATATGCTGAAATGACCCCAAACCATCACTGACATAAAATTACCCTCAAAAAATGTTGGTTGCTATTTTCATGGAATATTTTAACACAAAATGTTCTCATTTGAAGGCCATTAGGGCTGATTGCAGGTTTGTACACATACAGAAATGAGAAAGTAACAAAAGAATGTTGAAAATTATAATTTGATACTTTTAAACTAGCTGCTGGACCTCCTAGCCAACCAGCCAGCTTTATGAGGGAATACTCTGCAATACGAAAGATATATGCAATATGTGCCAAGAGAATTTGAGCAGGTTGCTCTCTCAACTTGCATGAAGACAAGTCCTAGTTTTGCACAAAATAAATAACGATAAAATACACAATGAAGGACAGACGTGGAAAGAAGGAAGAGTAATGTCATTTGCATATTTCTAGGTCGTCCCATAAGTCTATAAATGCTAAAATGGTTCCTACCGCTTATTTTCCAAATAAGTGATACATACCAGCTACCCCATTGATCACTTCGGTGTGTCTAACTCTAGGTTCTTCCCGAGGCTGATATGCCATCTCTAATTCATATCCAATACCACATTGATCAAATTGGACCTATAACCTATAAATTTAGTTCCAGCTACCTCACCACAATTTATATTCTTGAGCATTGTCCCACCTTAGTACAGTTAACAATCAAACTTTCAAACCATAGTTAATAGATCTCACACATAGGAAACTATCTACATGTGCCTGTGGGTTAGGAACTGCTTGCAGATCGATACCTCTACCTGAAACTAAACAGTTATACATGTAAGCAAATGCTTTCTTGTCAATCAATACTCCTATAATTAGGCAGATTCTTGGGCTCTAATAAAGAAATAGATTGATGGATGCATGGAATTTATGTATCGCTTAGTATAATTTGCCTCAAATTTGTTCAAAAATTTATTTAAATGTCACAAGAACAATCTCTTATGTGTCCAGGTAGCATTTGATTTTGTAAGTCGCATCAAGGACAAGAAGTCTTCAAATTGCAAGATAATCGTATCAAATCACATCAGTGGAAGAACTCCATCTACTGAAGATCTCAGTCATCTCGTTGTAAACATGCAATCCACTGGGGCTGATATTCTGAAGATAGTGACTACTGCAACAAATATTACTGATGTGTCTCGAGTTTTTCAACTAATTCCCCACTGTCAAGTGAGTTTTTAATGCAAATGAAAAACATAGCAGTTAGTTTTGTATTGACTGTTTTGCTGAGTTTTTTTATAGACTTAATGACAGTTCTAATGTTAATAGTTCTACCTTATGTTGTATTTCCAATAATTTTGTTGTTTCATTTTAGCATTCATGTATGGCTATATTTCTATACCCGAATTGCAGCATACTCTATTATTTATGTTTTCCATGTACTTTATGGTCCTTGGTTTTTCCAGTGCAGTACTTCCACCTGGCTTTTGAATTCTCAAAATCTCCCCAGATAGGTAGTCTTTTCAAAACTATATATTAGAATAACTTCAGGTTTAAATAGAATTTCTAATTAATTGAATAAACCACACACAGGAATTTCTTAACTTGAAAACAGATTTGAAAATTGAATTCAAAGTGCGCGGTTATGAATTTCATTAAAAACTAGGAAATATGCATTATTATAATATGAAATTTATCAATCACATGCTTTTATGGTAGACATGAAAGGTAGGTTTTATTCCATTTATCAGGCATACTCCTAAAGGCTTCCATCACTTCTGCTGTGGATGATACTGCTGTCAAAGCTAAAACAACAAATAAGTACTAATAATCCTTAGCTAGACTATGAAAAATTGGAAAACCGCAGCTAGAGACTTGTTTTTTGTGTTGTTTGTGTGTTATGCTGATTCTTATATGTATTATTAGGTTACATTAAACCCCAACCCCAAGCGTTGGGACCTAATCCCTATAAATGACCCTCTATGAAACCTAGGGATGAAGTGGTATGTTGGCAAGGATGGGTGAATTTCCCTATAAATGACCCTAATCCCTATAAATGACCCCTTTCCACTGCTGTTATATCATTGGGTGAATTTCTGACTCAAGACTTTTTACAAACACTTAATTGGCATGCACAAACCCACTATAACCACCCTTGCAGCTGCTGTTGTACTTCTCTATGGGCTGCTGAGGTATTTTCCTGGGTTTGATGGTTTAGGAATTACATCAAACACTTTGATGACAAGGTATAGATCCACTGTAAATCCCTCTTGTTGCTGCTGTTGTTTTTACTGTTTACTGATTTGATTTATTGTTGTGGTTTGCAATTGACATACAGAGTTTTGATGCCAAAGGGAATGTTATATTGCATGCAAGTATTATGACAGCAAAACTACAAATTAAAACAGCTAACTAAATCGTCACAACAGCAAGTAATGACCACCAAACAGATCTGATTTTAAATTATTAGTAACCTGACCTTAATACACAGACCTATACAGATCTGAGAAGAGAAAAGAGGTACAGTGCTGCTGCTGTTATGGACTGAAATTGACCCCCCCCAAGCTTTCCCAAGCTGCCAGCAAGAAGAAAACGGCCTCTACAGGCCCCCACGATCCCCCAACAAAGAAATACGGTCTCCTCCCTGAGAAACACGGCCTGTATAAGAAGAATGGCGACCCAAGAGATGAAGTATGGCCCTCCAACAGAAGATTCAGCCCCCAAGAATAAGAGAACTCGGCCCTGATGATGACAATCGACCCAGCCAACAAGGAATGCATCCCAACAAGAAAGAAACTCAGCCCGGAAAGAAAACTCGGACTTCCACACTGAAGAACTCGGCTTCACACAAGGAAATACGGCATCCACTGAGGATATTCGACCTCTACTCAAGAAAATCAACCCTTATCAGTAACCAAGACAAGAAAATCGATCTCCTCCAAGGCAACTTGGCTCTCACAACCCAAGATAACTCCTGCAACTAGATGAAATGGTACTCTTCAGGTTTAATCTGAATACAAATGAAAACCAAGGAGTACCAAGTTCGCCCCTCTCCAAAAATATCAATGAAGTGCCAAGTGATGTACTCTCTCCAAGAACTATGGCTCCACAAATCCCAACTGAAGCCAACCAATGAATTTGTGTAGCAATAAGTTCCAAATGGAAGATCTGGATGATCTCCCCACCAATGGCTAGGGTGGAATATCTCAACACTGAAACCAGATTAGCTAGGGTGGATAGTTTCACCACTGAAACCAATCAAACAAGGGTTTCCTCCAAATTCCAAAGGCTCCCAGAGCTCTCCAAACCAATAGGTAAAATGATCATCAACATAATAGGAGAATATGAGCCCCTATCTCTCTTTTATCCCCCTTTCACTTTTTTCCCTTCAAGTAACTTTTAATTCATCTTTAATATTTTCTCATAAAATTACTTTATTAATTCAATGAACCTTTTTATTCCAAAAATTGATCAATTCTCCTTTATGACTTTTCCGACCACTGAAAATCACTCTTCATCATCCCATCCTGTAGATATTTTCGCCCTAGTTCCAACGATCTATTACACTAAGGTATTTCTCCAAGAAACAAGCTCCAAATAGTACCTTTAGTGTAATTAATTAAAATATGCCCAATAATAACCCCGTTTTATGGGAATCGTTGGAATGCAATGGAACCAAGAACAAACTGTGAGGGAATGATCTTGATGATGAATAATGGTAAATAAACTAAGTCGGGCCCCATAAAACTCCTCCAAACCTTCTGGGCCCACTGATGACCTAGTCTTACCTAGTGTTTTAAAAACCGGTGAACCGGAACCGGAACCGGCTAGTTTTACCGGTTTGATGGTCGACCTGTTCAAATCGGCCAATAAAACGAACCGACCGTCTGGTTTATGACGGAACTGGCCTGTTTGGTACCGAACCGGCCAGTTTGGTACCAAACCGGTCGGTTTCGTCATAAACCGGCCGGTTTGGTCCCTAAAACCTAAAACCCCCTAAAACCTAAAACCTAAGATCCCCTAAACTCTATTTCTAGTCTATAAGACACTCTCACTCCCCTCTAAGTGCCTCACACCTCTCTTATTCATCATTTGGGATCATTTAGATGATGAGTCTGAGGCAGAGTTTGAGTCCGAGTCAGAGACAGATGACGATGTTGAGGGCGAGGATGCTCATGCCATTTCTACTTCTAGCAATAGTGATGATTGGTCGTTGATCATGTTGATCAAGGAGATAGTGACTTGTAGTCTTGACTCTTGTTAGTATGTTATTTGGTGTTGTAGAGGCCATTTAGAGCGTCCTTGATTAGGTATTTATGTTCCGATCTCTAGATATGTATTGCACTTGGTGTCGTTTTGATATATTCATGAGCATATTTTGGATATGTTGTCTCTAATGCTTTGGAAACATGATTTAAAATCTTAAAAATATATTTTTTTCGTTAAAATTTAAATATTTTATGTATCTTTTAAAAAACCGGTTCGACCGGTTCATTACCAGTTCTGGTTGGACCCTCGATCGGTTCCAGTTTTTAAAACTATGGTCTCACCCCTCTTACTTGGCTGACTCAAGCCTCCTGAAGTAACTCTAGCTGCATAATAAGGAAATCCAAAAATGGGGACATTACATATATGTTGTTTATGATTCCCACTATGTTGGGATACTGTTTATATTAAATAGGGACATATTTTGGAGGTGGAAGCCTATAAACCTACCATGATTAGGATTTGATTGTATCTAAAGGGGATCGTTAGATCTATCTAGGCAGTCATGTAGTGTTATTGTAAGGTACTACTTGACACCAAGTCATAATTGTTGAATGGGGAAGGAATTGGATACAGCTTGTAGATTCTAGATATTTTTATTTGCATCCATGTACATAAGATTGTATATTTTTTGATGCCTACAATGGATGTTACTTTGACCTATACCATGATTACTAGTAACAAACCTGAGCTTAGACCGACAAGCCTTTCCTATGGCTTCTTGTGCTTGTTTTGATGCTAATTATACCTTTTAAGTTGCTCACATTGGGAAAGTTAAAGTTCATAGGATCCCTCGCAGAGATAAAAGCATCTTCGGTCCTTTAGTCACATAGTATGGTCCACCCTTGATATTGGAGCCTTGAAGCACACAATGGCCCTTATGGAGATTAAAATATATTTGGTCCTTTGGTGGGGTCCTGTCTTAGAGACCGTTGGCTCAAAGTATCCAAGCTTTCTCACAAAGATTAAACTTCCCTAATTCTCCATTTTTCTGGTGGTTTCCATCCTCAAAGCTTAGAGCTCAGAGCCCATAACATTCAAACTTCTTCCCTGTGAAGATTCAAACTTCCTTGATCCTCCCAACCTCTAGTGGGGTCTGTTATCCCCGATAT
>CBVK0100852907.1:0-10492 GCA_900067695.1 Picea abies
GAAGGGGTTCAATCAAGGGTTCGTTTCAACATAAAAATATAACACTAGAAATGTAATAGTTCAATATTTAGGAATTAATAAGGGGTTGTATACATAAAATGGGTTTTTTTTTTATATATTAACATGCCCCTACCCTTGAAACAAGTTTTTTCCTCAACACTTGACAATTCTGGTTGTGTCTTCATGAATAAATCATCTCCCAATGTCACCTCTTCCACTGTTAGGTTCTTCCATTTGACGAGGTACTCAGTAATTTCTTGATTTCATTGCTTTGTAATCCTTAATTCAAGGATTGATTCTAGTTCTAGTATGATTTTACCTTCTCCACTAATTTCTAATAAAATATTTTGCATTGGGATCTTGTCATTCATTATCTTCTTTAAGAAAGAAACATGGAACATTGGATCTATACTTCCTCATTGTAGATGAATAACATGGTGATGATCTTTAGTACATGGAATACCCTTAGGAATCTCTCCAAATACCTTGAAATTATTGTTGATAACATTTTGGACATCCATTGGAGTAGAGGCTATAGATATTTGAAGATCTAGTGAGCACAATTGTGAAATTACACTATCGTGTCCCTTAATGAGTAATTTTTTCATGTTCTTAAATATTATCACTTTATATGGTTTCCCTTGGATACCTCTAGGATCAATTTCCTTTCCTTATGAGGAAAATCTCATGAAAATATCTTGAAAAATTAAGGGCCATTGTTCCCAATGATTGTAACCAGTGGACTCCTAATACAACATCAACACCACCCATTTTGATGGAAATCATTGGGATATCCAAAAAATAATCCACCATATCAAGCTTAATACTAAGTCACTTCCTTGAAAAAATTATGATACCTCCATCTGCAACTATTACTTGAAACTACAATGTTTGATATACAAAGAAATTCAGATATTTTTCTAATTTGTAATTGATAAACTTATGGGTACTACAAAAATCAATCAACAAGTTATTACCTTTTTATTTTTGATATGTCATTATATATTGAGGGTTTGTGGAGTACTTATGGTGTCCAATGCATGACACAATATCAATGGAGTAATCTCTTCTAACTCTAAATCTCGAGATGGCTCTAATTCTTTATCTTCTTTCTCTTCATTTTCTATGCAGAATACTTTCTTCTCACTCCATTTATGTGCCTTACTATACTTGTTGTCCAATATTTAATACTTGATTCTAAAATTTCTACCAAAAATTATATGGACTATCCTCCTTCAAATTCAATAGGTCTCACGAAATTTGGATCCTCTCTAAATAATATATGATTGTTTTTCCTCGAAGACATTTTTGAGACTAGTTATAGGACTAGTCAAAATTGCTATCTTCCACATGTCATATCTTTGAAAGTATAATGATACAAAAGGTGAAATTTTACCAAAGATACATTTATATGTGTTATAAATAAAATCCAAGTTTAAATATTTGAATCATAGAAGAAAAAAAATTATAGTGAAAATGCTAAGATGACTTGCATGGGGAAGAGAAACACTAGGATAGATTCTCTGATACAAAATGTTATATTCCAATGCCTTAAAAAATATAAAAGTCCATGATTACATTCCACTTCAAGGGAGAAACCTTCGTTTATATTATATCCAAGTCATAATCCAATATTATATGAGATAAGCTTATACTCAGACTAAGTCTCCTTGTTATATATATAAGAGACAAAGCATAGAATTGTAATGAAAGGGTGCAATGAAGAGCTCTAGCCAGCGTACTCATATAACAGTAAAAATGTAATAACTCAATATATAGGGATTAATAAGGGTTTTTATACATAACATGGGGCCTTGTATAGGGATTTTTCTAGGGATTAATATTCTTTCCAAGATCATAGGGACTCCTTCCCATAAGAAAAATCTAATCAGTGTACGAAAGAGGAATGATGATTATACTAGAGAGAATTGGTATGCCACAACTAGACTTTTTCAAATAATGTTCTAACTTGTCAGTGTAAATGAAGTGTAAATCACAAAAAGGGTAGGGGGAAAGGGACAACCTTTATTGACTCCTGTATATTAGTTACCTTTCTTGACTTTTATATTGTAGTTAATTTATTCCAAACTTTTGGCTCTGCCAACCTATTCCAAATGCTTTTCCTAGGGCAATGTGTAAAAATATTTAGGTTCATTATTTAATAATGCAATATTTTACAGGATAAATTTCACTCATGGGATAATTTTCCATGGTTTTTCCCAAAAAGAGATTCTCCATTCTAAAAATGATTCTCCCAAATTCTATAGGATAAAATTATTTTACCATAAAAATCACCAATATTTTATACAAACTATATAAAATCCATAGAAATTTGAATGTTTTTACAAAAATATTTCCAAACATTTATATTTGGAATATGAAGGATAAGTAAGATACGCCAAGGTTTCTACATTTTAAAATAATTTTCCATCCTTAAAATCATCCCTGGTTTTTTTCCTTTTCTTGACCAAATATGATGTTAATTGAGTATATTCTAGATCATTTATGTTTGTAAATGTTATTAAATGTTTAGTCAAAAATATTATTTTTTGACGTCTCCATGATCTTTATCTCTCGATTTTTTATGGCTACAAATGATTTACTTATCTTTGTTGGAGGTGTACTAGCCATACTCCAAGTACTTCATGTAATTTGTCTTCTTCCACTGGCCCCTTTTTATCAACAATGGACACATATATAAAATTCAATGTAGATTAAATTATACTTGTATATATTTCCATGAAATTAGGATTTTTTAGAAAATTTTTGGTTCTTCAGATCACACAAGTTTGTTTGGAATGCTTGTTTTTTTTTTTGTTAGTTTTTTCTAGATATTTTGTTTTTTTGGTTTTGTCTACATATTGTGTTTCCCTTTGAAATTCCCCGCTATAAGAATAATGTGATAGTGCATGGTAAGTATGTGGCAAGTTATTTTTGGAAAACTAAACCTTGCACTAAACCAATCGGGAAATAGAAGAGAGATATAAGAACTTGAAATAAAAGACAATCACACAAGGTACACATATATTTTACCCTGGAAAACCAAAACCGAGAAAACCAACATTCCTTGAGATTCTTTCTCTCTTTTTTTATTATTCGTTGAGTGAATAACAAGTTACATGACTACCCTTTTTCTACACCTAAGACAAAATATTTATCGAGCTATATTTATTTACACAAGAACCACAAGGTCTTCACTTAATGAACCTGTGACATAGCACATGCATTCATGGGATACTAAATAATACCACTAATTTCCTTAGATACTTATACGTACCTCCCAAAATAATTTTATTGAAACCCCATCCCAATAGATATTTCCAATAAAAAGAACCCATATTTGTAGTAGATACCTATTTTTATACCCCCAAAAAACTATAAACCCCTATACCCCAGGCATTTCCCCCAGTACCTATAATATATTGACTTTATTTTTCACAATTTGAAAAACCGCTTTATGAATGAATGTAATAATATATTGGTCGACAATGTGAATCCCATGTAATAAGAACAACCACGCAACCAATTCAACTTACATATATATGACCTTCACGATTCTTTTAACAATTATCTTTTGTACTATTCAACATGCCTTATTTATAGGATCTATAGCATGAAAGAACCTAAATCATGGTTCCCAAAAATAGTTACATATCCACACAGATGAGTGGATGCAATATTGTGAATCTCGTGACTATGTTATAGTAAAATTCCCATCAGTTAACAATTGATTTCCCAATCAGTCTCGAGTCGACTGCCACTAAATCTCCTATCAACTTCTTGTTGGCTTACCTTTTGACTTCTCATCGATCAATTCGACTTCGAACTTCAAATTGATCACTTCAACCTCAAATTAACCATCAAATCGAATTAACACATTATTCTAATTATAACCTAATTCATCCACGTCGACTATTTAGTCAAAATAATGTTCTTTCACTGCAAATAATTAAAAAACCAAACATTATCCCACTTGTTGTCTTCTTTCTGGATACACGATAACCTGAAATTCTATTCATAGAACTAAGGAATTAATTCCAATTGCTTCTCTACACCAAGATAATTTTACAACACTTAGAGACTTGGTCAAAGAATATGTTATGTTTTCCAAAGTGTCTACCATTTCCAACAATAACTTTTTATTTCCACCATGTCTCTTAAAAAATGGTATTGTACACAAATATTGTTTTTCTTGGAGTGGTAAGTTGGGTTCTTTACCAAGAATATTCACTTTGACTATTGTATTTTTTCTTCATAACTTTCTTCTCAAACCCAATCCCTAAACACAGATGATGCAACCATACAACTTATTTCCTTGTATGAGTAGCTTCCATGTATTGAGATTTTGTTGTCAACAATGCTATTACCATATGTAAATTACTCATCCATATGATTACTCCATTGAACATCTTGAACGGATATCCATTGGTTGACCTTTGTAAATACATATATCCAGCCTAGTTAGCATCCAACAATCCATGTATGTTTACGTTCCTGTCAATATTAGGTTTCCCTCAGTAGCATATAACATTTTCCATTGTTCTAAATGAATACCTGAACATGATTTTGATAATTGTCTAGTGTTGTTTTCTAGGTATCGATGTATATCTTCTCAATGCTCCCATTGCATGAGCAATGTGAAAACCATCAGATACATCATATTACCAACACCACTTGCATAGGGAACACATGCCATGTCCTCTATTTCTTCTTGTCTCTTTGGAAACTATTCAACAATTAGTTTTTCTCCATTAGGAATTGGCACCTTGATTGGTTTGTGATCTTTCATGTTGAAAACTTCGAGACTATTTCAATGTACTTTATCTAATTTAACCATAGTTTTATAACTTCCCAATCTCTCTTTATCTCCATTTCCATAATTAAGTTCACTACAATGAAATATTTCATGTCTAACTTGGAGGACAACTGCATATTCACCTCCTTTTTTTCATCCATGTTGTTTCTGACTGGAAACATGTCGACGCCATACAAAGATACATATATTAAATGATCTCCTTCTTCCTTAGAATATACACAGTGATCATCCTTACTTCTCACAAATAAAAAAATAATGATTTAAGTGTCAAAATTTTGATGCCACATCGTTGATGATTTCTTGAGACCATAAAGATATCTATTCAATTTGAACACAAGCTATTTGTTTCCCTTTACTGCAAATACTTCATGTTTTTTCATGTAGATTTGTTCTTTCAGATCCCTATGTAGGAAAAATGTCTTCACATCCATTTTTTCTATTTCAATATCAAATTTTGTAGGCATATATATTAGTACTGTAATGGAAGTTGCTTTTGTAAATAGGGAACAAATCCCACCGAAGTTGAATCCCTTGACCTAGGAATATCGTTCACTATGAGTTGATATTTCAATTTATTGACTTGACTTACTCCATCCAAATTTTTCTTTAGAACCCACTTTCTACCTACATGTTTCTTTCCATTTGGTAGCTCTACCAAACCCAATGTCTCATTCTTCTACAAGGATTCCATATCATTAAACATGGCATTCTTCCATACTTTACCCTTTGTCGATTCAATTTATTACTTGACTGACATGGAATCCTTATCACTTGATTATAACACAAATGCATAACGATAATCAGATGGAGTATATATTTTAGTTGGCTTCCTTAAATGTTTAGAACTCATTACAAATGGATTTAGTTGTTCCATCTATTCATCTAATTCATCCGACCGATCTGAATTGTATTCTTCATTTCTTAGTTCAAACACCAAATTCACTAGTTATTTCGCTATTTTAACCTCTTCAAACTTGGAAGTTCCTATGACTTTCGTGAAGATCACATCTCGACTACACACTATTTTCCTTAACAGTAGATACCATAGTTTATATCCTTTCATTCCATCCTTGTAGGTGATGAAAATACACTTGACTTCCTTATTATACAGATTGTTCCTCTTTGCCTTGGGAACATGAAAAAATGTATCATAGACAAAGACTCTGAGATGTGAAAGTAAAGGATTCTTACCAAAACATACCTCATGTGGACTTGAGTTGAAAAGTGCAAATGAAGGAGACATATTTAACAAATATTTGGTATTTTTGATTGCCTCTCCCCATAATTACTGTGTGATCCTAGCATCACTAAACATGCTCCTTTCCTTATCCTTCAAAATTCTATTCATTATTTCAAAAAATGCATTTTTTTATGCGGTATATGGTGTGTTATTGTGGAATTGCATGCCACATTTCTTGTAGAGTTTCTCAAAATACTTTCCAAAAAATCCACCTCTATTAGTAAATATAGCTATGTCTTCTTGGAAACATTATCTATGAAGGAAGAATAATAATGGAACAATACAGACCCAAACACATGACTATGTATTAATTCCATAATCATTGTTTTCCTTGTATCTCCAGATGGGAATCTAACTTGATTTTTTTTTCATATATGCAATGTTCACAAAATTAGACTTCCAAATTACATTTAGGAAAAACTTTGACCATTAATTTGTTGTGCATACCTCAAAGTCATTTTTTTTCTAATATGTCACATCCTTTAGTGCCATAACATGGTCGGGTCAACTTGACGAAGAGAAGTCGAGTCAATTTCTCTCAACTCAACGTGAGGTGAATCGAGTCAAGTTGACTTTAGGAACAATAATATCATTGCATCTAGTTAAGTCGACATTCCCTAAAAAATTGTATAGGGTTCCAATCCAGATTCCATTCATTAATACCATTGACTCCATGACTATTTTCTATGTATCCTTATGAAATAGATTTTACACGCATGGAACACTCATTTAACTGACATATATCATATTTCTTACCAAATATTTAATATGTCGCACACATGGAAGGTTCTTGCTTCTCCCATATTTTAGTATCAGTTGAACTCTTCCTCGTCCAATAATATTAGTTGTCTATTCATCCCCCAATAATACATATCCCCCTCAATATGTATCATATTCACATAACCATTCCCTATGAGGTGTCTACAAGTGGATTTGCATCCAAGGGAATGAGAGAATGGATATTTTTGAAATGAAGGAGGTATGCAAAGTGGAATTGCAAGAACGAGAGTTGTAGAAAAAGGGTTTAGTTGCGGAAAAGGATGTTGTAGCAACATGAATATTTGCAGCAAAGGAAATAGAAACAATAGGAATGGAAGCGAAAAGAGTTTTGGTAACCAAATTTGCAACTAGAAATAAAGAAACATTATTTTCCCTCGCATATTCTGAAAAAAAAAAATATTATAAGAAAAAACAATTTATTAAAATTATTGAGAAGAATCTTGGCATAGCCATCACAAAATCATGAATTTCCCTTCTTGTTCTTTTTCTTGAGCCATCTAGGTTGTTTTTTTATTTTTATTTTTTATTTTTTTTAAGTGGGAGAATAATGTATATTATCAATCTAGGACTCATTTGCCCTGAACAAGTTCCAGATCACTTTGGGACCATCCATTTTCAATCTTCCTAAAAAAGGATTTCTTTGATAGAGGTTAATGATATAAGTGAATTTTGTTTCCATTGGCCCTTAAAGGAAATATATATTAATGTATGGTATGTAGTTTGATGCCCCCATTGTCATCTACTATATCAATCTCATATGAAACGAGCCATCTCGTGCAAACTTTTCCTCTAAAGTCCTTGAATCTAGAATCAAATAATAATGCCCAGTCTCAATATTTGAACTTATTTTTCTTGATAAAATTATCTTCCCATATGGCCCTTTGGTGTTGTATAATTGTGGCTTGGTGAAAGGAGTCTTCTTGTAGCTCATTCAAGTTGTTAATTTGAAGAAATAATTTTTTATGAGCCGTTGATTGGTCCAACCCAAGTTGTGTTATTTTCCTAGGTATTTGGATTTCTATCTCAATGGGAAATGATACTCTTTTCCCATATACGAACTCATAGGTTTTGCATCCTATAATAGTCCTCCAAGTGGTTCTATAGGCCCATAGAGCCTAATGGAGTCCATTTTCCTAGTCATTAATATGTAATATAATATTTTTAGTGATGATGGACTCAAGGTTCTTATTAGTCCCCTCTACTTGTCGATTTTCCTACGGGTGATATCTGCTTGTTACTATGTGTTTGATCTTGTAGTTTTCCATCAGGTCTCTAAAAATCTGTGATGTAAACTGATTTCCTTTGTCAGTCACTATCTATCATGGTATTTCAAACCTTACAAATATATCTTCATCAAGAAAATCCATTACTTCTTGTTTGGTTTTTTTCGGAAGTCCTTTTGCCTGCATCCATTTGGTGACATAGTTTGTGTAGATGAGGATATAGGAGTGTCGATGGGAGGAGGGATATTTTGGTCCCAAAAAATAAATGGCCCATTTCTCGAAAGGTTCTAACACCATTTTTGGTTGTAGTGGAATTCCATTTTTTTGTATAGGTCTACCCATGTGTTAGAAGTTGTCTCACCTCTTCACATATGCTTTGGAATATCTTGTAAGCCAATAATACCCATGATGGAATACCTTGTACCTAGTCATTTTATCTGCAGAATGGCCCCCACATGGCCCATCATGACATTATTTTAGTATTTCATGGACTTCATCTTCTGATAATAAAATCAGGCCTAGTGTAGAATAGGTAGCCATCAATCCATGAAAATATTTCACTTTTCCTCACTATACTTTATTGTTCTTTGGGATTCAAATCAAGTGGAAGTTTGCATGCAGCCAAAAAGTTATCAATGTATGTGAACCAAGGTGACTTAATAGTCACTTTAAAGAGGTGTTCATCTAGGAAAAAATATTCTATTGCAGGTTCATTCTCATTATATATTATTCTAGAAACAAAGACAACAACCACATTATCTTTTCCTAGTTTATCTAGAATGATAATATCAAATTATTGCAATAAAAGAAACCATCTAGTGACCCTTCCATTGGTGATTGGTTTGTTCATTAAATATTTGAAATAACATGATCAATATGTAATATTACATGATATCTGGTAATGTAGTATGCAAACTTTGTTATTGCATGAATAACAACAAGAATCTCTTTTTCGGTTATTTTATAGTTCAATTATGAAGGTGAGATATTCTTATTGACATGGTAAATTTCATATGGTTCCTTTCCTTTGAGTTGTCCAATAATGGCTCGAAAAATGGTTTCCAGTGCATCTATGGAAAGGTGGAACAAAAGGGTCCAATCAGACCCTCTTAGTACATGAGCTTCAGATACTTTGATTTTAAATTCATCAAGTGCATGTTGTCATGTCTTTATCCATACAAAGTCAATTTATTTTTTAATTAAAGATAATCATGGAAGAACAATACGTGAAAATGTTTCAATGAATCTACAGTAATAACCAACATATCCTAGGAATCTTTGTACATTCTTTTATGAAGTTGGAGTTGGGAAATTTAGTATTAACTTTTTCTTTTTTTTTGATCGACTTGAATACTTTTTTCTGAGATGAGATGTCCCAGTATGATGTCATCAGTTTCCATCATCAAATAATTTTCATTACTGAGGGAAACATTTGACACTTTGAACCTTTTAACATCTTTTCAAGATTGGCTAATGCCTCATCAAATTTGTCTCCATATGTTGTGAAATCATCCATATATATTTCCACACAATCATGAATTAGATCAGAGAATATACCTATAATGGCTTGTGCAAAGGTGGAAGGGGAACTGCATTACCCAATTGGTAGAGAACGATAGGTTATTTTTTCCCAAGGATAGGTGAACATTGTTTTATCTTGGTATTTGGGTGAAGTTTGGATCTAGTTGTATCCACCAGATCCATTGAGGGATGCAAAACACCTCTTTCCTTCTAACGTGTCTAGAACCTGGTTAATAAATTGTAATGGAAAGTGATATTTATCTATTCACTTATTTAGTTCTCTATAATCTACTTAAATTCTCCATTTAATGTTTTTCTTTGGTACCATGACAAGAGGGGAGACCCATCGACTATAAAAAATGGGATAGATGTGTTGGAAGGTTTACAGTTGGGAGTAATATTGTTATTGATGGAAAGAAGAACTATGGCAAAGAATAGCGATGGCAAGAGTGGTGAAATCATGAAGGTGGACGAAATCGCGAAGCAGCGAAATTGCAAAGCAACGAAATCGTGAAGTGGTGAATTCGTGAGAAGATCTAGGCCGTAGGATTAGGGGTCAAGGCTCGAGACCCTTCATTGTAAGAGTGTCAAAATCGTGAAATGGGAAATGAAAAAATGATCCTAGCCATTGGATCGAGGATGAATATGATCTGTCAATTCCAGGAGGTTAATGTGACAAACCACGCCAACAAGAACAGGTGCTAGCCTACGACAGAAAGGACATGTGGCGCAATATTACAAGAACAAGTGTCAAGTTGATTCGATATCTTCAGCCACTAGAAATATAAAATCTGAGGGACATGTGGCATTTATTCGACACATAGCAATCCATGTGTGACATCAGCAGGCTTACATCACTTCGGGGTTTCATGAATCGCAACTTGGAGAGTCAAGAAACAATACCACAAGAAT
>CBVK0100852908.1:0-10492 GCA_900067695.1 Picea abies
GCGGGTTCGAGGGGGGGGGGGTGCTCCCTCGCAACCTAGGTTCTAACACACATAATGAATGAAACCACAGGTGCTCCAATTCCTTTTTGTTGATGAAGAGCTTGCCACTTATGATAGAATATGAGTGGCAAGGTTTTGTAAATATACACCATTTGCCCTGTGACAAGTTCACCATTTAATCGGGTTCATGGTCCTCCTCTCATCCAAAGATGATATGTCTTCAAAATCCTCTAATCCAATAACAAAACAAACAAATTCCTCCCTCACTTGAGTTTGTAAAGAAGTTGGAAACAACCTCTTAAAGGCTCTCTTCACTCCATTGGCCACCTCCTTGTCCTTATGTGGGGCCTTCCCCTTCTTGCTTTGAGCAATGAAATCTTCATCATAAAATCTTGGATTTAGAGCATGTGCTAAAGTGTGCAATGGAGTGTTAAAGCCATTCCACCTCGTAACAATGATGGATCTCACATGCACTGGAAAATCGAATCAACAAAAAGAAGAGTGGGAGCCTTCTCTGTAATATTTTCCACAATTTTCTCAACCATGCTATCCGTGCCATCATAAATCTCTCCCAAGAAAAGTCTGTCTGTGTTTGCAACTCGAAAAAGCTCAAATGCAGGTAATGTGAACTTGAGCAAGAACTCTATCTTGCTCCACCAATCCTCATCAATCAACACCTTCCGCACCATACATTGCCTCTCTGAATTTGGTTGTCTCCACTCATCCTAAGTCGCACCCATTAATGTAGGTTGATCTCAACAAGGTGGCGCAACATGATGAAATTTGAGGCATATATTGTCTCAGTAACTTTGAGCAACTCCAATTTGGAGTATTCTCGATATATTGCTTGAGATTGGTGGTGGTTGGTAATGAATTTTATGATTTCCCTAGCCTGCCTTGTGACCTCCTTAATCCATGCAGTTTTAGCTTCAATCTCTTCTAAAATTAGATTTAGATTATGGACAATGCCAGGAGTCCAAAAGATATGATTGTATCTACTCTCAACAATCAAGCCTTCAACTTTGCAAACAAGTGCATTATTTGTGATAAGTTGATAACTTGCACCACATTTTTCGGCCTTACTTGTTCAATAGCAACAATTAAAATTTCAGCAATGAAATCACTATCTTTTACCTCACCTGAACAATCTTCTGCTCTTAAGAACATCGTTCCTTCTGGCGATGATGCAATGACATCGATCAATGGCCAATGCCTTGTATCAGTCCATCCATCTGAGATAATGGAAACCTTCGTGCTACTCCGTGAGCTACGAATTGGTCTTAAAACATCCTCAAGAAGTTGCCTCTCTTTCTTGAGAAAAACTATTTTGAGTTTTTTATAGTTTGGCCCCTTGAAACCTTGAGGGGTTGTGTTAATTGCCCTTACCAAATCCTACCAATAGGGGGATTGAACCACATTATAAGGGATACCACAAGCAAAGATGGCCCTTGCCACTCTTGACTCAACTTTTTCTCTCCCTTGATTGTTGAGCATTTTCAACAATCTGCTATCTTTAGTTGCAATTGTAGGTTTGGATATCTCTTCTTCTACATCTACTACCCTCCTCTTCCTTGCTTCATGAATAGTCCTTGGCTCATTGCTAGCACCCAAGCGAGGATTGCTAGTCCTACCCACACCAATTTTGTTTCTTTGATCCTTCAACTTTTGATCATCATTATGCTCTTTTTGAAATGTAGTTCTCACCTTTGGATTTCTGGTATGTGCACAAACATCAACACCCTTTACCTATTCATGCAAAATGTGAGTCTTGCCTCTTGTGTAAGAGCCCTTGTAGGTCTTGTCAGTTTTACTTAAATTGCACCTCCATTCACATGAACCCCCACCACCCATTTGGTTGAGCTTGGTAACATACTTCTAAAGAGGATAGTATTCTAGTTGCTTGTTTTCTTGAGGAGCTCTAGGGGCATTAGAAATGACACTATGAGAAGCCATGAATTCTGCAAAAACAGTAAATAAATCTACTCACCAAATAAATCTGCTGCTCACACCCTTCTTTTTTCTGCCCACAACTGCCCTCTTGCTGGAAATGCAGCAAAGCTTGTTCCCATTGCTCCAAAACACAAGTAAAATGTTTGATGTTGATGTAGGAAGCTCTTCTTGCTGAAGAAAGCGCGAGGAATGAGTGAATAAAGTGCTTTCTTATAGAAAAGAAGAGGTTGTTAGGGTTTCTAGAGAAGTCTAAATTTTCTTTTCTTTTTTCAAATAAATGTAAAAATCAATTAATTATGTGGAGTGGTTACATATGTTTATTAGTGGTTAGCTAAATGTCTTGTTTCCACCTAAGGGTCCCACACCCTTCTTGGTTACTTGGACAGGTCGACACAACCAATAAAAGACTCCAAAATGGCTTGAATTTGTGTCGAAACGGCCCAAAACTCCATCGGCCATACCATATGACATCTCTAAATCTGGAAACACCATATGGTACGGTCGACAATGTTTCCAATCATTTTGGCTACTGGTACATGGGCTAGGGGGCGTTTCTTGCAACATAGATGTATTCCTATCCTAACCTTTTCCATACAATGGACAAATTGTCGATGGGTTTGGTTGGGCTTCTAATCCATTCTTTTATTGAATTGGGCTCCATATGAGTTTGTCCTTGGCTATTAGCCCCCACATGCTTGTGGTTGCTAGAGCCGTTCGGAAATGGAAGATGTTTTTAGGTCGCAACCACCTAGTTCTTCTAGTTGGTGATTGTTTGTCGTTTTACAAAGGAATGCCTTCTTTCTCCCTATTTATAGACCATATAAATCTAAAGCTTTGTTTCTTGATTTTCTCTATTATTCCCTTTGTTATATAGGGTCACGCCAATGAACAAGATTTCTTCTAGCACTGATTTGACAAGCATTAATATTTTGCCTTTGGATAGCCACTTGTTGCATCAAAGATTTGTCCTCTTTTCCAACTTTGCTAACAACCATCTTTGATCAGTTATACCATAATCATTAGGTTTTATGAAGTGTTTATTTTACACCTATATCTCAGTCACCGAGATTACTGCCAATAAATTTACTTAATCAAAATTTATCAGTGTTGATATAAAAACCGAATTTATGCAGTTAACCTACAACTGAAATATAAAATAGAAATATAACATCGGAAGCATACAAAACCAAGCACAAAAAAAAATACAAGATACCATATATTACCCTGGAAACCCTAGTGTGGGGAAAACCAACTAAGAGGGGGCTTTATTGGCTCTTGAGTAAGTGTTTTACAACAACAAAAATACACCAGAAAATTATCTTACATAAATGTCTTCTGGTAGCTGTACGGCCTAGCCAAATCCGCTGTACGACCCAACTAAAATAGTCCAGCATAATTCAGCCTCTACTCAACCAAGAGAAAGACCTGTATGGCCTGCTTGAACCAGCCCAGAACAATCTTAGAACTGGCATGTATGGCTTGAGACAGTTCGACCTCTCTTCTGGTGTACCGTATGACTTGTACAACCTCCTTCCTCTGCTAGGTATGGCTTGCCTTCTGCTCCTTTGCTTGTTGCTATAAAGCTTGCTGTTGAACCTGCTCTTCTTCTGCAGATTTTTCCTCAGCCAAAGCTCCAACATTGCCCTCACACTCAGCCAAGACTACCCTCAGCCAAGTGCCTCTCTTGCTCTCACTTGCTCAACCTCACAAATGAGAATAATGTCTTGTCCTCTCACCCTCAACCTCCTTTTATTTCCCTAGCATCCCCCCATTCTTCTTAAGCTGTGTGCCCAGCCTTGGGCCTCAATGGTTGAGATTGGGGTGCCCCTCTTGGGCTGGACCCCGCTCTGCACTAAGTGGTGTGCTCCCCTTGGTCTAGGCCCCGTAATCCACCCAACCACCTTCATGACGTGCACCTTCTCTCCCTGGGACCCACATTCCACTCAAGGAGGAATTTTTGTTGCAAGCCTAAGTCTAACTTAAGGCTGAGATAAAAGGATGATCTGGGCTTTTAAGGTGTCCCTCAGTTGGCCTAGGACACATAGGCATAGCCGAGACACCAACTAAGCTAAAACTAACACTCCCTCTTAGCGAGGTAGGTGTCTCCACCAGGATCAATCTCCGATCCAATCAAATCTGCTGCTGCTCCCTCTGAACCGGAAGATCCACCTACTACTTCTGCTGCACTCTGATCTGATGTGTTGTTCCGCTCAGCCATCAATGTCAAGTCATACCAACTGACTTTCTTCGACACTGATCTTTGATCTAGGATTCCCCTGGACCCACCTATAGGCTGCCCCAACACCCTGTACATCATACCTTGCCTGATGCCAAGCCTCACTGTTGCATCCAAGGTTGCTCCCTCTGCCCATATGAGCACATGTCCATCAATGAATATTACTTCATACTCCATATCCTCCAGAGTTGATATAGAGAGCAAGTTGACCTTCAACTCTGGCACATACATCACCTCATCCACCTCCAGAGACACTCCTGACTCTAGTCGGAATCTAACGCATCCAACCCCCTCTATTGCATGCTTGGTGCGCGCCCCATTTTTCATATGGTAGTCTGAGCTCGTCTTCGAAACACTAAGAAACATCAACCTCATTCCCGTTGTGTGGCGAGATGACCCACTGTCCACGAACCATGCCCCGCTGTCCTCAAAGTCAACCGTTCTACTGTTGCTAGAAAGAGTGGCAACCAGAGAAAATTTGTCCTCGAATTTCTCTGTAAACCCATCTATTTCAGTAGATGCTGTAGATGCTGCCTCTGACTCCTTCTTGTTAGGACACTTGCTGGCATAGTGTAATACCCCAAGGACGTGCCCCAATTGCATTATGAATTGTAAGTATGTTTATAGGCTGGTGAGCCAAGTTTATATAAGCTGGTGGGCTTATGTGTTTATTAGGCCAGAGAGCCTAAGGGTTGAAGGCCAGGAACTTGATTTTGTACATGTAATGATGCACATTATTAATATAAAAACATCTTTGTGTGTGGACCGACCACGATGAATGAGTGATGCGGGACTAAGCTTCCACAAAGCCTGGGTAAGGGAGAGGGGGCTGAAAGGTTGGGAGAAAGGCTAAGCTTAGGAGCTTAAGTCCTTAAGAATAATATTTAATTATTATTCCAAAACCATTTGAAAATTATGTTATATCCTAAGTCCTTGGAAGGACAGGTGACTCCCAAGGAGGAGGAGTGTGCTTCATGGGCAACATGTGCCGGCCCAGGCACATGCAATTTAACCCAGGAAATGAACCGTGTTGGGGGTTTGACCTCCCATTCTCCGTCCTCCGTCTGAACTCGCGGGTGCCCATCATCAACCTTTGTTTTTGGTGTTTTGTGCTGGATCCTTCACCTGAACCGTGGGAGTCTTTGCGTGCAATCTCTGTACACCTTACGCATCTCCGAAACCAAAGCCGCGAGTCTGTCCTTTATTGCTGGTTGGGAAACCCGAATGTCCTGTAATTGTTGAGCCTTGCTATGCTGTAGCGTCTGTCTGTCACTAGTTTGGGAAGCCCGTGTCTGTGTTCCCAGTTGGCTGTTGCAGTTGTGCAGTGCTTGACTGCGTGTGGCTTGCTGGCCAGTGTATGTTCGTGCTGAACCTCGTGGTTGCCTGATTGTGTTGGAAACCTAGTTGAGGAAAATAGGTTGCAAGCCTGTGAGCGATTCTCTCCAGGTGAGAGAGCGCGTAGAGGAAGTAAGAACTTTTGGAAGGGGTCCTGTAGCTGCTACAAAGCTCTAGATATCTCATCATGATCCTTAGAACAATTTGTCAAGAAGAACCTTTTAGGGTAGTGGACCAAAAAACTGACCAGCTAGCTGAGAATCAAGATGCCATGCCAACATCAAGCAATAGGGCTAAGAACATAACTCTACTGTCTAGCCTAGTGACTGAAAGGAGGCCTCAAAAAGCCCTAATAACTTCAGTCCAGAAAATACAAAAACTGCTACAACAATAGACAAAAGTACTAGTAGTTCTAGGGCAGCCCTATCAAACCTTGTTCAGGGTATTAGGGCTACAAGTAGATGAGGTGAGGTAGCATACATAGGGCTGCACCAGCAGAGATGAGGACGACATCAACATACACAGGACGACACTGACACAGATGAGGGTGGCATCAACTTTACACAGGACGACATCAGCACAAAGAAAAATCACCAGAACAACAACAACAACAAGAATAGCCTATTCGGCTGGCTGGAAATGACCCTTAGGGTCAACAACAATAGGAGGCTGGAGAGGGTAAGCCCACGGTGGCTGTAGTAGACCTTAACACACCAAGAAAACCAGTCCTAGAGGGGCCGCAACCACTTAGCAAGCTGAACAAGAGGAGCCGCAGAAATACCTCAGACAAGAACTCGGCTAGGAGAGAGTGTGAGTGAGGTGAGTGAGGTAAGTCACTTTATTTATAGTTTTGATAGGTAGGTTAGGGCTAGCACACTAATCCTAACTTTAGGGTTAGGTTTAAATCCCAACAATTAAACAATTAAACAAATAGTATTTTATAATATAAAATATTAAATGTTAAATTACTAAAGTCAACAAAGAAATAACAAGTCAAGGAGAGGGGATCCAAAATCAAGGCAACTAGCTTTCTTTAGGAAGAAGCAAAGAACCGAACCAAAAACCCACACAACAATTAAGGGGGACGTAACTCAAGCAAAGGGGGCTTTCAAAACAAATAAAACAAGGTCAACAAGGTAAGTTCTTCTTTAATGGTAGAATGTCCACATGAGTCTCATGATATAACTTATAATAAGCTTTTATCATCCCAACATACGAGGAAGGTCAATGATGTGATCATGCCCTTCTTCTTAATTGCTCCTAGGTCTCATGGACCATCTCGGGAGAGAAGAGGGTCACACATTATCTCAGCTTGGTACTTAATCAAGAAACTGCTTGGTCCCAGACTAGGATACCCCAAAACACATCTGGGGGCCCTAGATAACAACTAGGGTCTTATCCACCAAGGTACACAACCAAGGATCAATTCAAGCATCGAGCAAGGATTCCCTGGAACACATCCAGGGGCCCTAGAACACATCTAGGGACTTATACCATCAAAACTGCTTGGTCCTTGACCAAGAACCCCAACAATACATTGGGGGCCCTACTAGGGTCTTTTGCCATGTCTCTATCTGCTTGGTCCCAAACCAAGAAGCCCAGGAGTGTACTGGGGGCCCTAGATCTCAACTAGGGTCTTTGCCATCCTTGCAACTGCATTAAATTTAACAAAACTTACACAAATTTACAGAAGAATGAGACTAGAAAGAAAATTGGGTGCTTTGGGTGGTCCCAGATGGTCCGGATCCGCAAAATTTGGGCCGCAATTCCTCCTATCTGTTCGTCAAACCTGCAAAAACAACAAGTTATTTTGATAGAAAGATGCCCCAAAATGACTTTGGGACAGCTTGCAAAAGGTGTTAGACTTTGCACAAAAATTACCAAGTGAAAGCTTTTGGAAAGTTAGTAAAAAATGTAATATCCCCAACAGAGCTAGATAGGGATATCATGAATTCCCTATGCTATTACGTTATTTTTCCACAAACATTTAGCGTTCATTCGACTAGAGACATTTCGTCAAACATATTACCGACAAAACTAGATACACATGGAATAGAAGAGAGTCATGGGTTATTTTATTATGAATGAAAATCTGAATACAATAATCCAGTGGCTGCTATGGCTGCTGCACTACATCAATGAAAAACACACAATGACAAACCAAAACTTGGATGATGGCATGGTCACCACTAGAAAACCCTACGAATATGCACCTCCATACTGTTATCAAACCACAGATGAAGCTCATTTGAAGATCCTGGATGGATCCTCCTAGTTTAGCTAGGGTTGATATTGCACCACTGAAACTAAACTGCAATGGTGGAAGGGTTTTGTTAAACCCTAACGAAACAATGGTTCCAAGAGCACTCCAAAATGAGAGATCAAATCATAATGACAAAGTGAGGTGCTACCCCTCCTTTTATCCTTCTTCCATGCCTTCTAGAACTTTCTCCTTTTTGACTAAATCAAATATGACTCTTATTCCTCTTTTACTTTCACTTTAAGAGTAAAAGTCACTTTAATAATGTTTAAGTAGCTTATTAATCTAAAGTTACTTTATTTCCTTGATGTCACTTTTAAAAACATAACATCTCCTAACCCAATGACATTAAATAACCCCTTTTTTGACTCCCTTTTTCTTCACTGACAATCCACATAAGTCATTTTCATTGTAGAATAGGGGAACCCAAAAATGGGGACATGACAAATCCTTCCTTCCCAAAAATTGCTTGTCCTCAAGCAATGCCATCACACCCACGAGAACAACAAATTGAACCAAATTGAAACTAATGATGATCCCTGGGTCCCAAATCAATCTGAAAGATGTGGAATATTGCCATGGACAACCCGCACCACTGCCTTGTCATGTACTAACACCAAGGGCCTCCTGAAAGTAACAACTGGCTCTCTCATCTTTACCAGTTGCCAATCAATTAGTCCATAAAACCCCAGGGTCCCATGCTATCACTAGAAAGGGCCCACCATCTTGACGCTGTGCCACTCTGGTCATAAATATTTGATCCTCCTGCTTAGACCTCATCCTCCATACCTGCATCCACAAGCTTCAATGCCTCAAAGAATCGTCCCCACTATCGAGGATCATATCCTGCCAATGTATCTTAGTGAATTCACCCAAACCAACTCGAAAATCGGTCATCACGGAGAAGTCAACGTGGTCACAAACTAATAGGGCATCGATGACACCTAATCTCCAGGTATCAAAGGGGAAATCCCTAATACTCCAACACCCCCAGCCTACTGCAATCATCCAGGCATCGTCCGCAAAGTCCCTCCATGCGAACCTCTCTCGGATCGACGTATAAGTGGTAAAGTCACCAGGGTCCCAAACTAACCTGTATGATGTGAAACACTCTGTAGCCCTATTCTGTAAGAAGCTAACTCAAGAGTCCACTTGACTGTCTCTGATAAGCCAGGCAACCAGAAGCTGCACGAACTCGGTCAACTCCTCAGAAGACCACTCCTCCAAGCAACCAAATCTAAGCATTCCAAGAGTAAGCTCCAAAAAGCGAGAACTGGCCATCTCATTTGTATCGACTGCTGAACAGTCGAATACTACAGTCCTTCCAATTATAACTGTTTGACCACCATGCTCAGACTGTGCTTTCCTCTCCTGGACCCCTAAGCTAAAACCCTTGAGAGGGCTAAAATCACTATCCTGGATCATGTCTCGCCAAGGCACCTTAGTGAAATCGAATCCTACCAATCCATGGATAAACTCGATTCTGGGTATCGGGAGGGAAAATCTACCTCGCCATATAGAACAAAGCTCAACAACTCCTCTCACATCATCCCCACAACGATGCATACCAATCACTGACATGACCCTGTTGCTCACCCTCATCTTTTGAAGCAATCTATCACTCCAATGAATGCTAGGATCCCACCACCAGATTGGAAGTCAATCACTCCCAATGCCTACTGAAATCTTCGTGAACTGATCCAACAGAGCCTGGATCTCCTCCTGAAAGATCTCTGACATGGATGCGATGCCACCTGTCTCGTCCAACTAACTCAGGGGAAACTCCCATGTTCTGTTGTATATAATGAAAGCATCAAATAACAACCATAGATGCCTCTGCCACTGCCTACAAGACTGGAAAGTGACTAATGCGTTGGTCAACCCCAAGGGTACGACCAAGAGATCACCATGAAGTTTGGAAGCAGACCCGTGCCTATCCTGCTTCCTGATACTCATCTGAAGATCTATCATAAAGGGATATGCTACTCCCTGATGCTCAACCATCCACTTACCAATCCTAGTTAACCTCAACTCAATGGTATGCCTAAGGACTCTGTTGGGAGGTCTCCCTGGCGGAAACACCCCACAACTCCACTGTATACTACCGCGTGCCAATGAATATCCCTGCATACTGTTTCTTATCACTGACTCGTCATGTACCCTTCTGTATCCTGTAGGCGCTACTATATCCATCACTCTACTAGTGTCGCCTGAACCTGTATCCCAGAGCATGCCCATGTCTGTCATGTACCTGTCCACCCAATCCATGGATGCATATACTTCCTTGTGGCCAACTATCTCCTTCGCAGTTAAGCCTTGAGCCTTTAGTGGGTTCTCCAACAGAAGCGACTCATGATCCTCACAATGCAAGGTGGGCGCATGGTCAAAGCCCTCTGCGTCAAGCCCCTGCAACTCTGTACGCTCATCGTGCAGAAACATCACAAATGGATTCTCCCTTGAATCATGAGTGCCACTCGCGCCCTCATGTTTCATGGTTGTCCAAGACGATGGAGTCTCTGTTGCTGCCAATGAAGAGCACGCCGAACTCAGCTGGTGACAAAGCCTCTGAACCTCCCTTTCCTTGTCTTCAACAAACTTAAGGGCAAGATCCCTGTTATCCACCAGGTTGCACAAGCTGGATTTCCTGAAAAGCCGCCGAAAGATGAGCAAACAATGCTCATACATGCAGAATTCAGTGATTCAGCAGGCCC
>CBVK0100852909.1:0-10492 GCA_900067695.1 Picea abies
GCTCTTCCGATCTCACCACAACGTGCAGTCAACTGAAGTTTGTCAGGCCTTAAACCCTTAATAAAATCACAATAATCATAAACCAACGTGAGTGAGAAAACGTTTTTACTTCACAAAGTTTTTTGAGCTTTGTCAGCTCCACAAATTTCGAGACTTCAAGACTTCGGGTTTCTAGGTTTTTTTGTCCAAGAGTCTCACACATTCGCTTTCGGGACTTCTGGTTTTGGGGTCTCGGCCCACAAGGCTCTCATACTTTCTTTCGGGTTTTCGGTTCTTCGGTACCTGGGAGTTCACATTGCAGTGACTCCCAACTTCTTATCGCTACAATCCCCGAACTCTGAAAATTTGGTTTTCCTTACTCTCCGGGCCCACAGCATAGCTGTCACCCTTAAAATATGCTACGGTTTCTCCGTCTCCGAAGTTTTTGGGACTTCGGGACTTCGGGTTTCGAGGTTTCGGTCCTTGAGTCTTCTAGACTTGCTTTCCTTTCCAACCCCCAACTTCTGAAATTTCGATTTAGTTTACTCTCCGGGCCCACAGCACAGCTGTCGACCTTAACCATGGTGGCGCGTGGCATGTTCAGGAGGGTCCACGTCACCTTCGGTGACATCATCGGGTCCCACCACTCTCACCTGTCTTCTTCACTCACTATCATGTGGTACACATCCATGCGCCCACGTCCATTCCAAGAAAAATCCAATGGTTAGACTTCTCTTAGATCTACGGCGTAGATCTTTTTGGCATTTCGGGGTTTCAGGCATCGGGAGTTCGCACATCTCGACTTTCATTTGCCGAATTTCCAAAATTACTGTCTACCCCTTCACTTGATCCAACATTCAAGTTCCTATCTTACGATCTACAGTGTAGATCATTTCAGACTTTCAGGTTTCGCTATTTCGCGACTTGCGAAAACAAGGTTCTTCCCTTTTGGTTTTTCGGGTGCCGAAACGTCGTCCGACAGCCACGTGTTCCCCCCGATGGACGATCCCGACGAATTCGGGGTTTCATGTATCACGATTTCCACGTTCCTGTGCAACTCTAAAGGGTTTTTAAACCCTGCGCATGTTTTTCCAGATCTGATGGTCACGAGGCTTCTTCTTTCCCCCAAACAAATCCGATGGCTCTAACACTTCATGTGTTGAGCTATCTCTCTCTATGGCCATATACCACAACGAATACAGTTTTATAATACCGCTACACCTCCTGAGCTTTGTAACATAGTCAAGTAATCTCCTTGGCACTCAGGAGCACTCAGAGGTCTGAAATTGGTCCTCTAGACACAATTCCTCCTCAAACTCTTAGTCCAAAGACCACTCAACTAGCCCATCTAGGCTCAACATCGAAACCTTGGCTCTGATACGATATTGTAATACCCTTTTTTTTACTATGACGCTATGATACCATACTGTAACACCCTTTTTGTTACTGTGATGCTCTGATACCATACTATAACACCCTCTTCCACTGTCGGGTAGGCGCAACTTCACGGAATGACAATACTCACACTTAATTATATAAACAAAATGCATTTAAAACAAGTTAAACACATTAAACTCAGAATAACCATAAGAATTACTACTTATAAATAATCAATGGCTTTCACATTAAATCGTTTGCACAGCGGAATACATGATAATATAAATACACAATCATGCAAAAACATAATTAAAGCATCATCTGGTACTTATCTTTGAAACAATGGTATTTCCACCAACCAGGTGCAGGCCTTCCACGAACCTCCCAGCCTTAGACCATGTTTCTCATCAAGCTCAACAGTAGGTCACCCCCGAGTTGGGACTAAGCTCCACCCCAAGGCAAGGAATCCTAGGCTAGGATGAGGTTACAGGAAATACACACAGTCAAAAGGAAGGGATTCTCTCCTAGGAACCCCTCATACCCACTTCCCACAGACTCTCCTTCCCCACATGCATGTTCCACCCCAAGAGTATACACCTTCTCTATCACCTAGACAGTCCTTCGGCTGCTAACCTCCCTTGCCTTGGGTTTCAGTAACAAACCGGACCAGAAGTCTCCGAGCTCTGTGGAAACTACAAGGTTCCTTCCATGAGTTCTCTCCTTCCTCTGCGCACTCTCTCACCTGGAGAGAGTCGCTCACAGGCCAAGCAACCTGTTCTTCCAACTTCTCACACCTCTCTCACCTGGAGAGAGTGTTGTACAACTGGCCAACAAGTCACACTATGTCCATCACTGCGTGGCCACAACAGTCAACGGGGAAAACAAACACGGGCTTTCCAAACAGGCTCAGCAATGACAAGATGGTCTCACGGTTATGGCTTTGGGACAAAGATTCCACACATGGGCTCGATCTTCTCCAACAAAGGATGCATTGACTTTCCAGAGAACAACACAGGCTATCTCCCACGGTTTCTGAATTGCAAGAGGTCTCTTGCAGAGGTCGGACAGGTTCACGCACAGGCAATCGAGGGTCGAATGGTGGAGGAACCCCCACCACGGCTCATCTCAGCCATTTTATTTGCATGCACCTAGGTTGACACTTGTCAGCCATGAAACTGCATGCGTTCCATCAACACACATTCCTTCCACCATTTGGAAGTCAAATGTCAATCCAAAAGAACTTAGGGTAAAAACATAATATTCACATGTCTTTCGGAATAATATTAAAATATTATTCCCCAATGACTTAAGTCCCTAGGCTTATCCCCTAGGCTCAACACTTAGTCCCTTTTTCCACCTTCCAGCCTCTAATCCCTTGCCCACTATGTGGAAGCTTAGTCCCCCATCACTCATTCATCGTGGTCGGTCTGCACGCGGCGGTGTTTGTATTTTTTATTAATGTTCTACATTGATACTTGTACAAACTCAGGCTCTTGGCCTTCAACCCTTAGGCTTTTTGTCCTAACAATCCCATAATCCCACCAGCTTATATATACTTGGCTCACTAGCCTATATAACATATTTACAATTCATTTCACAAATATGATTTACAACAGGGCTCGACCTTGGGGACATTACATATACCATACAAAAAGTTTTTTTTTTTTAGAAGAACTCCATCAAGAAGGGTTGGAAGATGTATGAATGAGTAGGACAACATTCAAGATGCATGGAAGTGACATTTTGATTATAAAATCTATAAAGGAAGAAGCTATATTTAGGGCCCAACAACTAGATATGATTTACTCTCAATATGGGGTCCTCTATGAGATCGTTCTAGATGCACTGTGGTCAAATACTGACGCTGCCAAACTGAGTCTCAGACCTCATGATGCCGACAATGTTGATTTTGTGCAAATATCACCCGCAGACTTGGTCTCAAATCAAATGATATAACTCTCAATCCAAGCTTATGGGCTAGTCAAGATCTTGTTTTGACCGCCCCCTCTCAAACATCATATGTACACATTGTGCAAACGATGAACCCAAAAGGTACCCAACAACCTGGAAGGAAGAAAAAGGGTAAGGACAAAAAGGGAGGGGGAAATAATAATAAGAATGCCAATAAACCAGAATCTAGTTTTGGTGAGGGAAATAAGGAAAAGAGGAAGGTTAAGTTTCCTTGTAATATTTGCAAGGAAAATCAACTCACTCACAAATGCCCCAAGTGTAGACTTTAATTTTGTACAATATTTTACTGCAAACGGATTTTCAATAAAAGAACAGAAAATTTACAATGGAAAATACACACATTACACAGAGATTTTCCCCTGGAAACCCAAGTCGAGAAAACTAGAATATTATGTATTCATGCATAGTGATACGTTGTTTATAATAAAATATACATATAGGAGCAAGCGACATTCAAAACCCTAACCCAATGACCTATATTAGTAAAAAACCCTAATTACTTAACCATAAATAGAAAACCATGTGCCGAAAAATTGCCCAACAATGGACACAAAAATCGAGGTGACACAAAAAACAAGGAATTTTTTTTCTCAACCCCCCTTGTGTGCCTGACACAGCATAGCAGATGCTACATCTAGTCATTCAAAGAATATAACACATACCCAACATTCTCCCACTTGTTGTTTTCTTTGCATATAGGGGGTTACATGGGTACATAGTCAACAATCTAGGGTAGCAATGCCCATGGATCCTCTACACCGGGAGAACTTCTTAGTGCTCACAGATTTTGTTAATGAATCTGCAACATTCTTCAAAGTGTCCACCTTCATCACTAACACTTTATTTTCTTCAACCATGTCTCTCACAAAGTGATATTGAATATCAATATGCTTTGTCTTTGAATGATAAGTCGGGTTCTTCGCCAGAAAAATTGCACTCTAATTGTCACAATCTATCCTTACAGTTTGTTGTACCAACCCAATCTCTGAACACAATCTTTGTAACGATATTTCTTCCTTACTTGCAAAAGTGGTTTCCATGTATTCATCTGTTGTAGTTGAAATTTCCCATACAACCTGTCTTTTTCTCATCCAACTGATTGCTCCTCCAAACAGGTTAAACACATACCCGCTTGTAGATCTCCTACAATCTAGATCTCCAGCCCAGTCTACATCCAAAAAACCATGTAATTCCAACACTCCGTCCAATCTTGGTCTTCCTTATTAGAACAATCCATAGCTAGCACTGCCATGCAAATACCTGAAAACCCTTTTTTACTATTGTCCAATGCTCCTTCTTTGGTTTTGACATATACTTGCTCAAAACTCCCACTGCATGTGAAATGTCCAGTCTAGTACAGGCCATTGCATACATCAAACTACCAATTGCACTCGTATATGGAACATGAGACATGTCTTCCTCCTCTTCCTGTGTCTTGGGACATTTATCCGCAAATAAATTTACACCAACAAGAATAGGGACCTTGATCGGTTTACATTCCTGCATATTAAATCTCTACAATATTGTCTAAGCATATTTTCTTTGATTTGACCAAAGTTTCCTCTTTTTCCAATCTCTTTTAATTTCCATGCCAAAAATGAAATTTGAAGCACCGAGATCCTTCATGTCAAATTTAGAGGAAAAATAAGTTTTCACATCCTGAATAATCTTCTTGTTTTTTCCTATCAACAACATGTCATCCACATACAATACCAAATAAATCAAATGATCACCAAGTAATTTAAAATGCACACAGTGATCATCTTTTCGTCTTTTGAAGCCAGGTCCCAACATATAAGTATCAAATTTTTTATACCACATCCTTGACTATTGTTTTAAACCATACAGGGACCTTTTCAACTTGCATACCAACTCCTTCTTTCCCTTCACAACAAATCCTTTCGGTTTCTTCACATAGATTTCTTCTTCCAGATCCCCATGTAGGAATGTTGTCTTCACATCCATTTGTTCTACTTCAAAAAAAAAATGCAGCAGCAACAAATAATAGAAATATTATAGAGGTTAACTTGGAAACAGGGGAAAAAAACTCACCAAAATCAATTCCATCAACCTGAGAATAACCCTTTGCTACTAACCGAGCTTTGTATTTCTCCACTTTTCCTTCTACATTCATATTCTTTTTAAATACCCATTTGTTGCCAATGGGATTTCTTCGAGTCGACAACTTCACTAGATCCCAAGCCTCATTCTTATCCAAGGTTGGCATTTCTTCGTCTATGGCCTTTTTATAGAGATTTCCATCCTCTGAATCCACTGCCTCCCTGATAGTTCTAGGATAATCATCAGTAGTAGACAACGCAAAATTTGAACGGAAATCAAATGGAGTATACCTTTCTGGCAACCTTCTTTTCTCGAATTGATCTCCTCAATACTGGAGTATGATGATCTTCTTATTATTATTCATGTTCTTCTGTAGAGTTTGGTTCATCATCCTTTAAATCAAACTATATTTTCTATGGTTCTTCCTTACTTGGTAGGACTTCTTGTTTAACAACATTCTTCATTTCTCTAAATACCACATCTCGGAAATACACAACCTTCTTAGTTTCTGGGTTCCAAATCTTATAACATTTGAGACCATCTTTATACCCAATAAAGATACACTTTTTCAGTCTTCTTATCTAGCTTATTCATGTTTTCCTTTGGAACATGAACATAGGCCTCACACCCAAATACCTTGAGATGTGTGAGAGAAGGTTTCTTACCAGTCCATACCTCTTGTGGAGTCTTGTCATCCAACACTGATGAGGGTGATTTTTTGACCAGCTAACATGCATTATCCACTGCCTCTGCCTAGAATTCTTGCCCTAACCCGACACCACTAAGCACGCACCTTGAATTTTCCATCAGCATCTTGTTCATCCTTTCTGCAAATCCATTCTATTGAGGTGTATATGGAGTATTCTTATGCCTTTTTATACCACACTTCTTATAGAATTCTTCAAATTCATTCTCGTATAACTCTCTACCATTATCTATCCTCAACACCTTAATTATTTTCGTTGTTTGATTCTCACAATAGCCTTAAACTCTTTAAACTTGTCAAAGACTTCAGATTTCTTCCTGAGGAAATATGTCCAAGTATTCCTCAAGAAGTCATCTATAAATGAGACATAGTACACTGATTTTCCCAATGATGGAACCGACATAGGTCCAAACACATCATTATGAACTAGCTGTAAAAATCCTCCTGCCCTCGTTGCAACAGAGGGGAATCTTACCCGATTCTGCTTCCCATATACACAATGTTCACAGAAATCAAAATCCATAGAGCATTTAGACATACCTTTATTGTGTAGTAGAAGACCCTTCTCTCTGATATGCCCTAGTCTTTGATGCCACAATATAACCTTTTCTCCAGAGACTGTAGGAGTTATTTCTTCTTCAACTCCAATATCATGAACAATGAAACTATTACACTTGTTAGCACTCTGTAAATTTCCTAGAGGTTGACAACAAAAGAAATCCACAAAATGTAACTTTATCCAACCGCTTTTGAAGCTGGGATCTAGCCCTTCCAACTTCAGAGAGGGATCTCTCTATATGATTTAGCTATGTTTCAAATTTTAAATATTAGGCTAGGTAAATAAATAGGTCGGTTTTTGTCGTTATAGTGTTTTTCGAGTTGGTTGAGACAGTCTACACATCCATTGGGCTACGGGGTTTGTGTCTTGAATAAAATATGAAATCCAAACCAGAAACGCAAAGGGAAACTTTCACAGGGTGAGATAATATAATCACTGGATCCTTCAGTAGCATAAATGATGAATAGCAGAAAAGATGAGAAAGATAATTTCAACAAAGAAGAAGTTAAGAATTTCTTTATTGAAAACACCAGAAGATAAAACACTAAAATCTTTCGAGTCAGAAATAGGGTATACAAGATAAATCCTGCAACTTTCGTTACTTCTAAAGATTAGATCCAGAAAAAAATATGATAACAAAGCGAGAATAACATTCAACTTAGAGAGAAAAACATCACCAGTGAATACACGCAAGAATCCTATAAAAGTGCCTCCTTTTTATTAATGGAAGATCTCTTCAAAAATATTACAGTCTGATAGCTTTAGGGTGTGAAGATCAACAAACCTCAATACTTCGAAAGGTGAAGTATTTATAACTCAAATTACAAACGATCATGTAATTAATGAACAGGACGTGATAAATCTATTTTTAGCCTAACTAACTTAACAAATTTCCTAAATCTAGGAACTTCTTGATGATGTGGTGTAACTGCATGCTGATTTTTGGGTGGACCATTGATGAAGCCTTTGCATGACCTCATCTGACTAGACAACTGACTGGACTAGGACAGTTCATCTTCTACTCGATTAGATCACAGAGTTCTTCCCATCGGAGATGACTGGGCACGTTGACTTTGAGTAGCCTTCGATACACTTCATCCATTTTTGTGTACTTGGCGAAGGTAGGTTTGGTGAGGAAGATGTATCGAATCTCGTGTTGGATACTGATGTCCCACTGAAGGGAATCTAGGAATGCCTTGCCAGTGATGCTCCCTTGAATTCCTACAAACTTTGAACTGTCCTTAGCCACATTGGCCAATCTCTTCTTGTAGTCTGGGAGTGTCATCAATTTATCATTGATTACCTTCAGACCAGGAAGACCTTTCTTCTGGAGAGCCTCAATATTACTGAAGAATATTTGTACCCCCAGGTCCATGGCCTGAACCTTTTCTTCCAGCTGAAGCATTAATCCTTTCTTGGTCAAAACTCTTTTGACCTCAAGGATGGTCTCTGTTCTATCTTCAATTTTCATCTCTTCCAGCTCTTCCATGGTCTTAGAATTGAGGAACTTGATGATCTCGTTCACCTGTGTTGGCATCTCTCCCAATTCCGATCTGATCTTCTCGATGGCCTGTTTGCTTCTCTGCACCAACTCATTCTACTCAAACATTATCTTTATCATGGGCCATATCTCGTTCATGGACTTAGTGATGTCTGTCCATACGCTTTCTTTAACCTCGGCCAAAGTTTTTCCTCCCACTGTTTGCTTCCGGAGCTGATGTAACTCCTGTTTGAGTTTATATGTCACCTGCTTTTCCTTGGAGAGGCTGGTTTGAAAGGAATATTTGAGTTCCTGAAGGTTCTCAATCTCCTTTTTTAGCCTGCTGATCTCTGTCTCCTGCAGGTTCATCTTTTCCATAGACTTAACCAGGTCGACTATCTTCTCTAGGGATGTCAATGGAGTTGTTGATGGGACCTTTGTTACTGGTGTTGTGCTCACTCCTGAAATTGGAATAGCACTCAATGGGATGACCTCCATTGGTTTCAGTTGCTCTTTCTATTTTACTAGTTTTTCCATCTCAGCCTCCATCTCCTTTAGCTGTGCATTCTGCTCCATGAGTAGCTTAAGAATTTCATCTTTCTCTCCTTCTTTCTATGTTATCTCCTTTACCTGCGAATTCTCTGTGGGCGAGAGCTTCAGTTGTTTCCTCAAGGAGGCTATGTCATCATTCTTCTTCTTTATCATTTCCTCAGCTGCTTTCACGTTCGTAGGATCATAACCGATCTTGAGGACCAGTTCCTCCAATGTCTTGATTCTGTTGTCCTTGACAAAGGACGATATCTTCTCTAACTTCAATTGTGTTTGAACATTGTTCAGGGACACTTGCAGTTTGGATGCAGAAGTGGAAGCATGCACCAGCATGTAAAAAACCATTTCCCCTGTCTGCTTATGCAGATCCATTTGATCGACCGGATGCACGTCCTTCGTCTGGAATTCGAAGGTGGGCCTCTTGTAGTCAGTGATCACCTTTGGATCTGGTACCTGTGCCTAGAGGAATTCCATATGCATTCTACCCTTCTCAGTGTCAAATGCCGACAACAGCCTATGTTGCGCAGTCGACGTCTGCTTCCAGAACTGGGCGCAAGTACTGCTGGTCAAAGTCTAGTTCCTTTTCTTGATCAACTCATACTTTTCAAAGATACTCAACTTTGGTCCTACCTTGCCGGGATGGGTGGTCAATGGAGAGTCTATGGATTTCTCCAGCAATGCTGAAGTTATGACCTTATGGAAGCTCGAACCGAAAGGGTGGCCTATCAACCTTGGTCACTGTTGTAGACGGGGATTCTTTTTCTCTGATCGAGCCAGGGACTGAAATAGTCTTAGGCCTCTTGGTATGCAACTGGAATTCTTCTGATGACACTTCCGTGACAGGCGGAGATAACTCTTGCCTAAACCTTTTCTCTTTCGGGACCTGTGGCATGGTTGTTTGTGACACAGTGGCCGGGGGATCCTGTTGTTCTACTTCGATCAATGTGTTAGGCTCCCAGGCTGTCTTATTTGCAAACTTCTCAACTTCAGGCCTGGACTCATGAACATATGGGATGTTTTTGTTCTTCACCCTCATCTCTGAGATGATCCCACATGGATCATAATGCCATGGGAAGCTCATGGAGAACTTCATTTCCCTCAGCATCCTGTCTGCTTCTTCCCCAACGCCATGATTGTTGCAGATGAAGGAGCCAATCTGCCCCTTGATTCTAAGATGCTGCTTTTTCTTCAGTGACACAAAATGGATATCATCGGAATTTATTATCTGCCTTATATATTCCAACGCAAAAATTATGACAGGCAGGTACTTGGGCAGCTTATACGGTGCCAACTCGCACCCGTATACTCTGATCTCGGTATAATCTTGGTACAAATACCAATCCCCTATCTTTGTGTTATCCGAGAGATGCAGGATCCTCTGAACTTCATCATTTATCCAAGGCTCGGGCCTGCCACCAAGCATACTTACGACAGGATGGTAGAACTGATCAATGAACTCCTTGAAACTGAACTTTGTGGAGTTGTGCTTGAGCAAGGAGGTCCATGCTGTCACTGCCTGGGGTCTACCATCTCCATCCATCTTCTGCATGGAAAATATGATTTTGTCCGCTTGGAAGAAGACGAACAATTATGCCAATATGGATGAGTATCTGAACATGCCTTCCGTGGAAAAATTCACGAACTGTTTGTGAATATTGTTTTCCAGAAAAGTGTTGAAATCAAACTGGGTGGTGGACTTTTCATCGGTAGAGAAGATGGATAGAAAACCCAGAATGGGTTCATCTACCCACTGATCATAATAGTATCCTAACAAAGCACAAAGGGATGAGATGATCTGGTTTCCTTTAGT
>CBVK0100852910.1:0-10492 GCA_900067695.1 Picea abies
CTCTTCCGATCTCACATCTATATGATTCAACTTAAACTTATTGAACCATAATTCTTCCAAAGTCTGTCATCTACAGACCATAGTTGCCCATTTGGCAAATTTCATGCCCATCTGGCATATTTGATGTTTGTTGTTTTCAAAACTTTTTGTCTGACAACCATCTTCAATTCCATAATCAATTCCCCCCTTTGTCAGTTGAAAGGAGAGACCACAAGTGGTTTCATGAACCATCTTCAATGGAATTTTGAACTCCCCCCCTTAAGGTGCATGAGAGTTACATCATTGTATCCCCCCCTTAAGGTGCATGAGAGTTACATCATTGTACTCCCCCCTTCTAGGCTCAAGAGAGTACCATACTTATTTCATTTGAGTACAACACAAAGTGGGCATGCGGAAACAACCACATGTTATCTCATCCCGTGAGGGCCATGCTCAAAATCTATGCCATAAGGGGACCACTTATGTGAGGTACAAAAATGTTATGTGATACAAGGCCCTAGATAAATGTTATGTGATACAAGGCCCTAGATCAAATGGAACCATGTGATACAAGGCCCTAGATCAAATTTACCACATGTTATCTCATCCTGTGAGGGCCATGCTCGAAAGCTACACCAACAGAGTAAATTTAATCTAGGGCCAAAGGTCGACCTGTAGCCTGTATGAGGTTGTGATCTGAAGTAGTACTGCTACAGATCAGGATGCCATGAGTACCAACGTAGAAGGGAGGAACTGGTGCGAGAGAGGCCACGGTCTTGGATCCACTAGTCTATGGACTATACTATAAACAGAGGATGCGGTGCATATCTCCACTTATTTTTCTTTACACGAAATGAAAACTATTTTGTTGTACATATCCATGGAAAAGTGAATGATTCATAGGTCTATAAAAGAGAGAATAATCAAGAAACAAATATGCATTTGTTACCCAAAACCTACGAATGTTTCTGCCATGTTGTTGTAACTATCTATACGCTACTATCAATGATCTTTCATCACGTAACAAACAATCTTACAATGGATAGAAATCGCCTTCACATAGGTCGCCAATCTCCTTAGCACACTCGTAGATCTCTTCCCTCAATGAACAAATCAATCCACACAGTCATGCAAAAATCTTAACACAAAAAACACACTATTTCTCTACTCTTCCCATGTCCCTGGGCACTGCCGTGAGGGACTTATGCCCAATCCAGCTATGATATTATCACCATATTTTCACCATGTCTTTGATACCAAATGATAAAATATAGAGAAGAACAACAACATGGCAGAAAAGGCTCACTAGCCAACACTTTTAATTATTCACTCCAATGTTACATATTTATAGTATAATGGGTGATGCCACCTCATAGAGAGATTTTCTCTAGATCCTAAAATCATGAATGATGACTAGGCTAGGCAATCTTAACTAACTCATTAGTCATCACTTGATGATATATTACTAATATCCTAAATGAATAATACAAATATAGGTGATAAATTTAGACTTAGTGATTGGTAAAGGTAAGCCATAGGCTAACACCATTTTCAAGGCAGGAATACCTATGATTAGAATACGAGATGAATCAGAGCATGGTCACCGACCAATACACTGTGGATCCATAAAAAATATTGATTAAGTATATGACCACCAGAGATAAAATGTGGATCCGTACCTCCATAACATGAATTGATCGTAGCCACAAAAAGTACATATTGGAGCTATGAGATGATAAAACATAGCCACATACAAATACAATGTGGATCAATGTGACAGTATATATATCAACATGCTCAAATGATCTCCTTCGTAGCCTAGGAAAAACATATAATAGATTAAACACTCATCCGAGGGTCTTCATCCCAATCCCGATGTGGTACGAATCTAGCCATGTGAATAAATGTTTTCATGTCGAACATGGTAGAAACCACTTGATTACCAGTCATTGATGTATACCATTAACAAGTGTGAGGGAGATCACCAATGATGTCAATGATTCCCAAGGTATCCTAGTACAATCAAACAAATCTGAATAAATGAGTCAAAATCCAACATTCGTGGAATCATCCAATCATAGGTCAATGATGTAAGACTAATTTTAGAAGCAAGGAGGCCTGTCATTGAGGCATGCAGGTCCCAATGTACCCGTTAGTTTCTAAGTCTAATTATCATATGATGTGTTGAATTTGACAGGAAAAAAATCGTTGAAGGAGGGCCTTGATGTATCCCCCATCATCTACATGACACTGGCACTGGAAGGTGATGTAATATTGTGAATTAAATGAGTATGGACCGACACAGGAAATGGAAAATGGAATTACTGAAGATGGATGGTTTGAAGTAAAACTCCCCTTGAACATGATGAGGCAGGACAACTGACTTGGAAGCATTGACTCGACGAGTACCAAGAATGTAATGTGACGAAAATAAGATCACTCTCCGACTTGGACAAAAAATATAGCGACACATGGAATTGGTATGACTCGAAGACAAGGGGATTACCCAACTGTAAGAGAAGACACAAATAGGTTCCATGTTCAAGGGTGACACAAGATTCCATAAAGGATTCCCAAAACACTTGATCCACTTCCTTCAATTTTTCCCCCACCCAAATAGATGAGTACCTATTTTTCATTTAACGAGCTTGAGGAGGGTAACACATGTTCAATAAAACTCACCTTTGGTAAGTTCCTCTTCCTTTGTTTAACGACATGGAAGAGGTAAGGGTTCGTTCCCATATGGGCCCTTCAATGTGTAGTTTAGCGAGTCTAGAGAAGGAAAATGCAGAGGTTTTTCATGTTTAGAGAGTCTGAAAAGAACTTAAAGGTGACTCCGGGGTTGTTCTTTTTCATAATTTTAGTCTCGTGAGGATGAAAAAGAGATAAAATACCACTCAAAATATTCCCATTCAAACCTTTTAGAGAGTGTGAAAGGAAGCAAGATCACTCGACAATATCTTTTCATGTTTAGAGAGTCTGAAAAGAGCTTAAAGGAGACTCCAAGGAGTTCCTTTTTCACATAACCTTTACGAGTTCAAAAAAGTGATAAAAGTATAATAGGTTACATTCTCATGTATTTACAAGCACGAGAAAGAACAAATACTAATCTCGGTAATCTACTCTCATGTATTTACTAGCACGAGAAATAATAATGACTAATCTCATAATTGGTTTCATTTTTATACAAGCTTGAAACAAAATTAAACTGTGTTTGTAATTTCCCAATGTAATTTACAAAGGTTGGGATACCCATGGATGGTTGGCACACTGCCCCCATATTTAAAAGATAGCAACATAAATCCATAATGATAATCAAAAGATGGAGACATACCCCCCCAAGATTCATTTCATTCGCCAAATTTGAGGTTGTCACCAATTTCTGTACTAGATGGAGAAAAAGAATAGGGGTGGATGAAAGGAAGGCTCAAATACGATACCTAACGAAAGACTCGACTCGACATCTACGAGATCTAGATAAATACTTGACTCGATATCTATGATATCTAGTGAAAAGACTCGACTCAATGAAAGAGGTGACTATTTCATTTTTAACGAGCTTGACACGGGAAAATAACTATGCTCAAAACCTATGTTTACTTTTTTAACGAGATTTCCACAGAGAAGTAAAACTATTCTCAAGACCTCTGCTTAATTTTTTAACAAGATTTCCATGGAGAAGAAAACAATATGCTCGTAACCTCTCCTTGATCATGGCTTCCAACAGGAAAATGCTATGGAAGGATTACATGTCAAAGGAAAAATGCCAGTCATGGCTTCTATTGGTCCTAAGGTCTACACTTGACTGCTAAAAGGGCAGAGCTAGGCCACCTATCAGTTTAGAATGATTGTTTCTTTAACTTTGGTCAGAAGGTTATTCTATCAAGACAAAGGAAAGGTTGGGTCAGAAGAATGATATGGATGAGGGCCCTCCTTGGTTAATGGCACAATAAAGATAGACCAATGAAATTATACAAAACAAAGAGAAACAACAAACTACTCAATGAATAATCTGTTGTAAGAAGTTCAATACTCAAAATAATATTTTGAGACATCAAACATGTATCAAAACAAAGTAACTCCCATAGGTTGCAAAGATGAATTTTCACTAAAGCATTAGTTCCTTGACAGGTTGCGTATCAGTAAGAATACGTCACACAATAGATGAAAGGAAATGAAAGCACATTGCGCAAATCAAAAATTGTATTCAAGATAAGAATAAAGACACATAAGAAGTTGAATGAATCGTTGTCATCAAGAATATGTTCACCAGGTAGAAAGCTTTAATCCATGCATAAAAACGATTCCAACCAATATGTTTTATTGCAATTCTTTCCTCAAAAATTTCGACCTTTACAATATCCAAAAACTAACTATTTAAATAAAAGTTGCAGGGGTCCTCCTCCTTAGGGGATTGAGACCTAAATTAATCTAACTATATGTAAATCAAATTATTAACTGTACTAAGATGCTGAAATTAATCAACAAAAGTGTTTCTTATCTCAAACAGAAGACCACTCTTGCATATAACCTAGCAAAATGCTGGACTTAATCAAAATAAAACTACTATTGTCTCTGAGACAGAATTGATACATGCTGAAGGAACTAAATTGCTGAAAATCGGCCTCGGAGTGATGGAGCAGAGCTCTGTTGTCAAGCAATGGCATGTCTACGAGCTATTGGAGATAACCGGTTGTGATCTGTGATGGATACTGACTCTCTGTCTATGTCTTATCTTTCACAATATAAGCATAGTTTGAGTTGATTATACTCGACTCTTCCCCTCTCTTTCACTGTGATGACTGGTTGTGAATAGGAAATCATGGAGGCAGACATCTAATGGGAATACAGGATGAGCAGGCACAGGGGTATATGATGTATGAGGAAAGATGTCACAAGGTGAGAGGAGGAATGAATAATGAGTGGGATGAGTGGAGGTCACATGGATGTGATGCAATGTCATACAAGCATGTTATTGTAGAAGTCATTAAGGGTGGTTTGGATTCAAACTACCTATGGGCCCACAATTCACCAGAAGCTGCCACATACCCTTCCAACAAACCATGGTTTAAATTGCAAGACCTCTCTAGAAAATTAACGTCCCAGTAGTTTGTGTCCCTGCAATGAAACATTGTCATCAATCTGATTATGATTCGAGATCTGGGTGATATTTACCTATCACAAGAATCAACGACTCTCATTGATCTGAGATCAATGGTCCAGATTTACTCTGGACTTTCGGGCTTCGGGAATTTTGAAAGTGAAGCATGAAACATCTCCCAAAAAAACAAATCTCGGAAGTGAATGATGTGTCTCTGCATGTCATGATGGATGAACGATCCAGATTCACTTCGGAAGTCTGGGTTTCGGGAGTTTCAAATGTGAAGCACTAAAAATCTCTCGAAGGAAAATCGTCGAAGTGACGTGGTGACCTGATGTCGTACAATGTCATGGATGTTGAGTTGTCCTGGAGAGAAGGGTGACACATGTCATGTGGAAATGGGTGCATGTAACAACCAAACGACTGAGAATGAGTGCTACGTGTCCTACCTCTTGAATGTGCCACATGTCTCAACTGTTGGTTGCCACATGCTTCTGCACTTCAATCTTCGGGAGTTTCAATTGTTACAGCTTCAAACCTCCCGAAGGAGAGTCATTGAAGTAACTGATATGTAGCCATGTGTCCCATCTAATGGATGGTCTAAATTTACTTCAGGACTTTGGGTCTTTGGTTCTCCAGGAATTTTGAACGTGAAACCTGAAAATCACCCGAAGGAAAATCTCCTGGAGTGAAATGATCTTCTGCCACGTGTCTCAATTGATGTATGGTCCTGATTCATTTTGGGACTTCTAGTCTTTGGCTCTTCAAGAGGTTCGAATTTTTTTTCTTGGAAAACTCCCGAAGTGAAAATAGCCAAAGTAGATGATCTGTCATCACATGTCATGGTAGGTGAATGACTGAGATTCACTTTGGAGATCCAGTAGTTTGAGAGTTATGATGACTCTTGATGTTAAACTCCATGCGATTCTTCACCCCATATGGATGAAATCCCTCGATCTGTTTCACTTGATATATCTCCACCATTGAAAATTTTCCATGTTTATTTCGGCAACGTTGGCCCAAATATGACCATTCTGAGCGGTTGCGTTTATCCACGGGAATTTCCTGCATATGAAAAAATACTTGGTGGACCTGTGGTGAGCTTAATCAATGAAAAAATATGAGGACAATTAATTCGAACCCAATCCAACATATATTTATCATTCAAGATACAGAGACAAACATGTGCAACGACTCAAAAATGAATAACTACCAAGATACCTAGTAATGGGAAAAATACTGAACCAACCAGAAAAAGGAAAAAAGACGAAGGAGGGGTTAAACAAAAGGAGAAACAGGGGATGAAGACCTAGGTTATAACATTGGCTCCAACTGGGGATATCTCGTCCCTGTGAGGTTCTAAGAACTGTAGATTAGTTCCTTGAGACTAGATAACTTCTCTTATCCTTCATCACTTACCCGCATTTCTATCTGTCAGCTCAGCATATCTATTACTGTCCCTCAACCATGCATTTTATTGAATTAAAAAATGAAACTACACCCTAGTGCCTTGTTAGGCTATGGAGTCTTTATTCACATACAACTAACTAATCAAAAGAAAAAATAACGAAAAGCATCTATGGTACAAGAGGGACCTTCCCCCATCCTCAAACAATGTAGTGTTTCAAGAAGCACCCATTTACTGGGCTTCCAAGGATCTCTGTATCATCTAGATTGTGAAGAATGAACGTGTTTTTGTTCACAACTTCAACCCATGGATGATTTTAGGGGCTAAATTTTGCTAATGGGCTAATTTTACATGGTTATTCCAAAAATGAGATTCGCTATTTTAAAAATGATTCGCCCAAATTCCATAGGATAAAATTATTTTACCTTAAAAATTGCCAAAATTTTATAAAAACTATATAAAATCCTTAGAAATTTGAATATTTTTACAAAAATATCGTCAAACATTTATAGTTGGCATATGAAGGATAAGTAATATTCGCCAAGGTTTCTACATTTTAAAATAAATTTCCATCCTTAAAATCATCCCTGCTTCAACCACCTTAAAAGTTTCAAACCAGAGGTTTTCAAATTTACCATGCTTGGGCTTGTCATCCCTTCTGGCATCCCACCTCAAAACTAGGTCACCTTCCTGAAAAATCTCCTTCTTTGTCTTCTTATCAAATGTTGATTTGATATTTCTTTGGTATGCCTCAGTTCTCTTATCAAGTGCTTCTCTTCTCTACTAAACCTCTATAATTTGTAAGATCCTCCGTTGGATGTCATTGGGATCCTCAGTATCCTCCTGCAAGAATTTCAGCACTGGTATACCAAGATGAGTAGGAAAAAAAATGTCTATGCCATAAACAAGATGGAATAGTGGGGTTCCCAGAGACTTCTTAGTGTTGATCCTATCATCCCATAAGGCATATTTGAGTTTGGAGTCCCACAATTTGTTTCTTTCAGCCAACAAATTTTTAATGATTATGATGAGAGTCTTGTTTGATGATTCTTCCAGGCCATTTTCTTGAGGGTACTAGGGTGTGGAATGTGTCAAGGAAATGTTGTGACTGCCACATAAATCAATCATGGCTTTGGAATTGAAATCTTGGGAATTGTCTATCACGAGCTTGCTGGGGCAACCAAATCTGGAAAAACTATTACTTTCCAGGAAATTTATGATTACCTTTTCAGTGGCATTCCTGGTGGGCACAGCCTCAATCCACATGGTGAAGTAGTTGCTGGCAGTGAGGATCCACTTGTGTTGTCCACTGGAGGGTGGATTTATTTTTCCTATGAAATATAACCCCCATTGCTGAAAAGGAATACTGGATTTGATAGGTTTCAGGGGCAGTGACAATAACTTTTGTTTCCCTACAAAAATATGACATTTGTTGGAGGCTCTAATAGTGGAAAACACATCAGAGAAAAGGGTGGGCAAGTAGTATCTTGCCCTAGGGATCTTGAGCATTGTGTCCTTCCAGGGTTGGTTCCCTCCACACACTCCTCTGTGCATCTCTGTCATGACTTGTTTAGCTTCATTTTCATCAAGGCATCTTAATAGGATGCTAGCAGGATCTCTCCAATATAGGTTTTGGTTTGAAACACAGAACTTTATGGATTTCAACTTGAGAGAACTAGCCTTTGTCTTCTTCACATCTGGTGGACATTCAAAATATTGTAGAAAATAGATGATGTTTTTATAGAAAGGTGAAGAGGAATATTTTTCAAATACATATAAATTTCCTTGTCCAGGCTATATGATGGGTGCATATGATTAGGTGAAGATTTGATGAAACTCTAGCACCTTGCAGTTTGATTATGACAATAATTTTGCCAGTCCTTTCCCTTTGATCATCTTGGTGGGATTTATGTGTAAATCATACTCCAACATCTTGACAATCCATTTTCCTCTTTTTCCCTCCCTGTCTAGCTGGACTAGAATCTCTTTGACACTACTGCTAGGAACAAAGCCCGTTATGATAGACTGTAGCACGTAAACCCTGAAGGCATTGAGTGCTTTGACTAGTGCATAAGACTGATTCTCTAATATATCATACATGAGATCAACATCTCAGAGGGATATTATGAAAAAGGATATGGGCTTCTCATGCCCTTCCTCATCTGCAGTAGTACGACAACAATCGTTTCATCTGAGGAAAATAAGAAGATGAATAAATCTCTAGTGTAGTCAGGGAGCCAATACAAGTGCTTCAACTAAAGCTTGCTTGATCGTTTGGAAAGATGATTTATCCCCCAAGGACCATTTTATCACAACATATTTTTTCAACATGTTAGTAATGGGCTTCATAATTTCAGCAAAATTAGGCACAAAATGTCCGAGGAAGTTTATCTTACCAATAAAAGACTTGACAACCTTTTTATTTCTTGGGATCTCGATTTGTTGAATGGCACAAACCCTCTTTGGATAATTTTTTATGCCTCCCACTGATATGATGTGGCCCATGATCTTTCCTTCTGGCATGGAAAAGTGATACTTTCTAGGATTCAGGGATATCCCATACCTCCTACATTTCTTGAAGACCTGCTCCAAATGTTCCTCATCAGACTTGGAGAAAATGGTAATGTCATCTAGGTATATGACCATAAATTTGTCCTTCTCCTAGACAAAGTCTATGTCCATGGCCCTCTAAAAAGTCACCCCTGCGTTCATGAGCCCAAAGGGCATCTTGTCATACATGAATGTTCCCCATGGGGTGGTGAATGATATCTTTTCTTTATCTTCCTCACAAACTATTATCTGGTTATAACCAGAGTATCCATCCAACAAGGAAATTGTTTGCGAACCTACCACCCTCTGTAGAATATGGTCCATCTTGGGGAGGGATTAATTGTCCTTCAAAGAACACTTGTTGAGATTTCTGAAATCTGTAATGATCCCAAGCCATTATGCAAGGATCGTCACTTGTTTTGGTGTCTTTTAAACTTTTTTCTGGTTGTGGTATTTCGTCAAACAGTTTGCTGATCTATTTGTTTAGATGTGTTTATATGTGTGTATGTAGCAAATAACAGAAAGAGATAACCATGTAACACACCTCAACCATATGCAATAAGATAGACAAGCCAAAACATCTCAAATCTTCTTTATTCATAAAACAGAGAAACATGCTACAATGAAGATGTCGATTTGGAATGCTCAACAGATGGCCAAGAAGATAGACAATAGATAAATGATGCTACAAAATGCTCCCACTAATACAAAAGATGCCTCCAAAGGCTGAATAAGAAATGAAGATCAATACAAGTAGATCTGAATGCCAAACTCTCCCGCTGAAGAATGTCACGCTCTAATAGAAGGCTGAAACCCTCAATAACTCGTCCCTGCTGCCAAAAGTGTCCAATCACCCTAAGAAATATGCCAATTGATAGATCGGGTGATGGTAAGAACAACCGAGGTGCCCAAATCTCCAAGATCCCTCTCAATCTTTGTAGATCTGAAATCCCCCACTGAGGGGTGCGCCCCACTGGATGACTAAAACCCTAGATAATTTGGCCCTACTGAAGGAGGCCTCCAAATGCTCTGAAACTCTCTAGAAATATAGATCGGGAGACTGCAAGTCACTAGGTAAAGTCTCAGGGTCAGATCTGAAGTGTAACCCCTCCAAATGGACTAGATCTGGATCTCAAAAACGCCCTCCTTCTCTTCAATTCGCCCCACTGCTCAAGAAATAATCTAAGCCATAAAACTATCTCAGAAAGCACTAGATCTGATGTCCAAGGCCCTGCAATGAAAACCCAAGTGATAGAATCCTCAATGGCCCTGCTAATCTGCTACAACGAATCTCTCTCCAAAGATGGTGCACCCCTCTTGCTGGAATCCCTCAATTGGTGCACCCTCTCTCTATTTGCACATGAAACTGATGTAGAATCCTCCTGCAACTGAGTAGATCTGGAACTAGAATGGTGTGGGAGAGTATTTCATATCCGATACCAAGCTTGGGACAA